>CM034083.1:28953710-28956210 GCA_019845555.1 Aristolochia fimbriata | reverse complement strand
CCTAAACCCTAAACCCTAAACCCTAAACCCTAAACCCTAAACCCTAAAAAACCCTAAACCCTAAACCCTAAACCCTAAACCCTAAACCCTAAACCCTAAAACCCTAAACCCTAAACCCTAAACCCTAAACCCTAAACCCCTAAACCCTAAACCCTAAACCCTAAACCCTAAACCCTAAACCCTAAACCCTAAACCCTAAAACCCTAAACCCTAAAAAACCCTAAACCCTAAACCCTAAAACCCTAAACCCTAAACCCTAAACCCTAAAACCCTAAACCCTAAACCCTAAACCCTAAACCCTAAACCCCTAAACCCTAAACCCTAAACCCTAAACCCTAAACCCTAAACCCTAAACCCTAAACCCTAAACCCTAAACCCTAAACCCTAAACCCTAAACCCCTAAAACCCTAAACCCTAAACCCTAAAACCCTAAACCCTAAACCCTAAACCCTAAACCCTAAACCCTAAACCCTAAACCCTAAACCCTAAAACCCTAAACCCTAAACCCTAAACCCTAAACCCTAAACCCTAAACCCTAAAACCCTAAACCTAAAACCCTAAACCCTAAACCCTAAACCCTAAACCCTAAACCCTAAAACCCTAAACCCTAAACCCTAAACCCTAAACCCTAAACCCTAAACCCTAAACCCTAAACCCTAAACCCTAAACCCTAAACCCTAAACCCTAAACCCTAAACCCTAAACCCTAAAACCCTAAACCCTAAACCCTAAACCCTAAACCCTAAACCCTAAACCCTAAAACCCTAAACCCTAAACCCTAAACCCTAAACCCTAAACCCTAAAACCCTAAACCCTAAACCCTAAACCCTAAACCCTAAACCCTAAACCCTAAACCCTAAAACCCTAAACCCTAAAACCCTAAACCCTAAACCCTAAACCCTAAACCCTAAAACCCTAAACCCTAAACCCTAAACCCTAAACCCTAAACCCTAAACCCTAAACCCTAAAACCCTAAACCCTAAACCCTAAACCCTAAAACCCTAAAACCCTAAACCCTAAACCCTAAACCCTAAACCCTAAAACCCTAAACCCTAAACCCTAAACCCTAAACCCTAAACCCTAAACCCTAAACCCTAAACCCTAAACCCTAAAAAACCCTAAACCCTAAACCCTAAACCCTAAACCCTAAACCCTAAACCCTAAACCCTAAAACCCTAAACCCTAAACCCTAAACCCTAAACCCTAAAACCCTAAACCCTAAAACCCTAAACCCTAAACCCTAAAACCCTAAAACCCTAAACCCTAAACCCTAAACCCTAAACCCTAAACCCTAAAACCCTAAAACCCTAAACCCTAAACCCTAAAACCCTAAACCCTAAACCCTAAACCCTAAACCCTAAAACCCTAAACCCTAAAAACCCTAAACCCTAAACCCTAAACCCTAAACCCTAAAACCCTAAACCCTAAACCCTAAAACCCTAAACCCTAAACCCTAAACCCTAAAACCCTAAAACCCCTAAACCCTAAACCCTAAACCCTAAACCCTAAACCCTAAACCCTAAACCCTAAACCCTAAACCCTAAACCCTAAACCCTAAACCCTAAACCCTAAACCCTAAACCCCAAAAAACCCTAAACCCTAAAACCCTAAACCCTAAACCCTAAAACCCTAAACCCTAAACCCTAAACCCTAAACCCTAAACCCTAAACCCTAAACCCTAAAACCCTAAACCCTAAACCCTAAACCCTAAACCCTAAAACCCTAAACCCTAAACCCTAAACCCTAAACCCTAAACCCTAAACCCTAAAACCCTAAACCCTAAACCCTAAACCCCTAAACCCTAAACCCTAAACCCTAAACCCTAAACCCTAAACCCTAAAACCCTAAACCCTAAACCCTAAACCCTAAACCCTAAACCCTAAAACCCTAAACCCTAAACCCTAAAACCCTAAACCCTAAACCCTAAACCCTAAACCCTAAACCCTAAACCCTAAACCCTAAACCCTAAACCCTAAAACCCTAAACCCTAAACCCTAAACCCTAAACCCTAAACCCTAAACCCTAAACCCTAAACCCTAAACCCTAAACCCTAAACCCTAAACCCTAAAACCCTAAACCCTAAACCCTAAACCCTAAACCCTAAACCCTAAAACCCTAAACCCTAAACCCTAAACCCTAAACCCTAAAACCCTAAACCCTAAACCCTAAACCCTAAACCCTAAACCCTAAACCCCTAAACCCTAAACCCTAAACCCTAAACCCCTAAAACCCTAAACCCTAAAACCCTAAACCCTAAAACCCTAAACCCTAAACCCTAAACCCTAAACCCTAAACCCTAAACCCTAAACCCTAAACCCTAAACCCTAAACCCTAAACCCTAAACCCTAAACCCTAAACCCTAAACCCTAAACCCTAAACCCTAAACCCTAAACCCTAAACCCTAAACCCTAAACCCTAAACCCTAAACCCTAAACCCTAAACCCTAAACCCTAAACCCTAAACCCTAAACCCTAAACCCTAAACCCTAAACCCTAAAACCC
>CM034083.1:28786210-28943710 GCA_019845555.1 Aristolochia fimbriata | reverse complement strand
AAAACGTGGTGGGTAAATAATGATCAATCTCACGGTAAAAGACACAAAAATCAGAAAAATAACAATAACAGAAACTGAAATGACCCTTAACACATATAAAAGGCAACATAAAATAGAGATTCCCACACTTAAATATGAAAGTTTTATAATTCATACCAGCATCAAAAAATTTGTCTTCAATGCTAAGTAAGCAGCATAAATTTTCCGGCCATCATGCCAAGCTACGAGCGACCGATGGAGGCAGCGCGAGGTAGGGGAAAAGGGGGATGGCAAGAGGAGGACCAAGGTGAGGGGTGACGGGGAAGGGGAGTCACGGAAATTCCAATTTTAAAAAAACAATTAAAATTATTTTTAAAAATATTATGACACAAACATCTTTAAAAGCTGTGTGAAACACAGAGTCTTGGTAGAAGAGAAATAAACGAAAAAATTTATTTAATCGGTTAACATAACAGATTTATGAAATAAACAAAAACGGAGAGGTTATACTACTGTGTATATACAAGGTAAGGATCGAACCATTATCGAAAGTAAAGAACAACACTCTATCCCATAAACGACAGAGACATAAATAAGAGGCAGCCAAAAATGATGAAAAACATATTAACATTGACGTATATTCTAAAAATAGAAAAATGAAAGCAATGCAATCATAAATAGGAGCAACATTTTTTCCAAAAATTAGAGACGTAAAATGACATAGCTCGCAAAACAGAAGACTACATAACATATTTCCCCGGCCAAACAATGAAAGAAATTGTTCCGTTAAGCAGTTAAACATTTTTAACAGTTTTTTTGTCTTCGACATATAACAAATAACAAATCCTAATAACCCAAAAAAAAAAAAAAAAAAAAAAAGTTCAGCACAAGGATTTGTAACATCAATTGAGAATAATATCGCTTTCACTATCACAGAATAACGCAAAATCAACATTTTCGTGAATAAAACGCTATCACAGGTTGGTTCGTTGGGAACAATACAATGAGAAAATCTCCATAATTTAAATGGATAACAAAAAATTGATCAGGAAACGAAGGAATATTGCTGAGAGAAAAACAGATAATACAGTCGTGTGATAAACAACTGAACATTACAAACAAATAATAAAATATAATATCATCTGCTCGAAAAAAGGCTGTTCTATGAGAGACTATAGCAACAATAAATGTAAAATAACTTCCCATACCTTTGCTTAATCTTTCACAAGTTTTTGCAGCAGAGCGTCATTGTTTTACCGACGAGCAAGCGATAGCTGAACTACAGAATCCGACGGAAAGGGAAGAAAAAGTGGTGGAGAAGTCTTGGTTGAAGCTGCCGAGGATGGAAAACAAATTGGCGAATGGGTGATTTGAGACTTACAGTGGCAGGATAATAGGTACGAGCAAGTCTCGCAGGGTATTAAACGATGGGAGACGAGGGCGACGGGGAAGGAATGGGAAAGGGTGGGAAACCCTACCTAATTCGAATGAAGGATAACGCAATAAAATGACTAGTACAGAATGTACGCCATGACAGGTGAAGGGGAAGGGGGCGCGACGAGTAAAAGTGAACGTGAAAGGCGGTGGAGAGAAAACAGGAATGGGGATGGGGGGAGGGGGGGGAGGGAGGGAGGAGGGGAGGGGAGGAGGGGGGGAGGAATGGAGGGGGAGGGGGGAGGGGAAGAGGGTCGGAGGGAGGGGGAGGGGAGGAGAAGGGGCGGAGGGGAGAAGAGGGATGGAGGGGCAGGGGAGAAGGGAGAAAGAGAGGATGGGCGGGAAAAAGGGAGGGGTATGTGTGTTGTTTTAATTTCAAATTTCATATTTTAAATTTTGTAGTAAACAATGTTTTTTTACATAGATTTGTTATTTGGCTTATGTAAAGAGAGTCATTTCAGGCAGAAACGAGCGCGTGGAAGACCGCCGTGGCACATCCGAGGGAACCCATTTTTTCTCGAAAAAGCGAACGAGGCAGCAGGGAGTCCGAGTCGGTAAAAGACTACACTAGAACGAGCAGGTCATTAGATACAAAAAGCGCTGGTTCAAACGCCTAAATTCGGTTTGACTCGATCATATTTCTGACAAAGCAAGGAGACAACGAGTTGGACCGAGTGCACTGGACTCGCCCGATTTCCTCACTGTTAGGTTACTAAACCCGTTACGATTACCGTTACAAACGATTTGTAACAGCTAAGTAACGGTTACGCTGGGTTTTTTTCGCCCGATACGAGTTTGTAACGCACAAATTTTGGGTTTCCGTCGCCCGCTACGGGTCCAATCATCCCGACACAGAACCCGATATAAACACGCATTATTTGCGTACAACTTTGTGTATTCTTGTTATTTGAATTATTGTAGTAGCCCCCTTTATGGTATCATAGCCTCTCACGTGCCCCTCATTTTTATTTTTATTTTGTCTCAGAATTCGCTACTTTTTCTACTCCCACTGCTCATTTTTATTCACAGTGTCTTCCACTGTTTTAATTTCTTAACTTTTATATACTCTAACCTTTATATTTGTTTCACCGAAAATTCGCCGTTCCGCGACCGAGAGAAGTTTTCAATTACTTTAGAATAATTTTGAGTTTACAAGGTGTGAGTCAGGAAAAAAGCGAGTTCACTCTCCTAATAACCCTCTAATTCGATCTCCGTGTGGTTTGGGTGAAGTTAAAGCTTCGGCGAGGTCGTCGTCGAGACTTCGAAGTTCTGTAAACGAAGCATTACCACGATCCGGGTGTGGCTTTTGTCGGTCCGGACGTAAGTATTTGTGTTCCGTGTATTTCGACTTGTGACGATGTCGGCGACGGTGTAGAATTGCTTCGGTCGGAACGTAGAAGCGACGAACCGCAAATGTTGACTTCTTTGCGATGAAAGAACCCTCGTATGGCGTGAGGAACTCTTCTACCGGTGAAGGGAGCTTTGGACCTTCGATTTGGGAGCGAGAGAGCTTACGCGACCGATGTTTGAGAGCCTTTCGAATGTGATTCCTCTAACTTTTCAATTTTTCCAACCAACCCCCGAACAGGGAACGCCCGGCCTTTTGTAGCCGGTCTTTGTAGTTGTTGAGGGATTTTTTTTGGGAAAGGGGATCACGATCCCTTTTCGCCGCGGAAGTTGAGGGAAGAGGGGAGGAGGGAGACGGGAGCTCTCCGTTGAGATCCCCCGAATGAGGATCGTGACTTCTTTTATAGGTTTTCATCTTCCCGTTTGAAATGGTCGATCGTATCTCGACTCATGCCGACATGGCAATGACTCATCGAAGTCGTTCTTCGACTAGACGATGACTCACCGAAGTCTATGATGCGGGCGAGATGACTCACCGTGTTGACGACGCTGACAAAAACGGGATCCTGGCGGTGGGCTGCGTTGAGTTATTTCGAGAATTGTCGCAGCCTGTCCACGAACTTTGTTTACTGGGTCGTTGGACTCCTGGATCTGTCGAACTGGGCCATGCACATTTTGGTGCATACAATATTATCTACATTTTATATTGGATTTTTATATTAAATAATTATTTCACCAACTGTAGTTATTTTCTTCAACAAATTGACAATTGTTGGTAAATATTAGTCTTCATTTAAGAAATTTTCCTCAACTTCGTCCTCCAAAAAAGGTTCATCCTCCATGTCATTCAAACACAAATGCTACAGACATGATGAGAAGTTTAATACTGACTACCAAAACAAATCCCATGCCAAGAACAACAAACCTAGAATTTGCCTGATTGTAACCTATGTGGGGAAGTGTACATGACCAATTTTTTTTTAAGGCTAAGGATGTATTTATATCATGAAATAAAATACATTTTTTCTACGGGACTGCAACTAAAGGAATGGTAATATTAATTGCTGAATGAAAAGCTACCACACACACACATATATATATATATATATATATAGCAGCGACGAAATTAAGTGGTGGTCCTTTGTGATTTGCACAGCTGGTTCTGACCAACAAGTTTGTCGGGTCATCTGGGATGCAACTCCATGTGCTAGCTGGTCATATATATATATACCAGGTGAAGGCCTGGAGGTGAGAACAAGGTGGTGGGACATTGTCGGTTGCGTTCTGCTTTCTTAGTGCCGGCAGTCGTTACTGCAGAGAGAAGACCAAGCTCCTGCTACCTAATTACTGCTGATCAGATGGATTGAAGTCCAGGAAGTAGTAAGTTGGCAGAAACATTAATTGAGTCAGTGCCAGCTGCAGCCAAACTATAGAAAGGACGTATCCCTTCTTGGTTAAAAGGATATAAATAGATTGCCAGGGAAATGGAGCACTTGATGAGAAAGCAACAATATTGGACTATATAAATAGATTGCCACCCGGTCAGCCCTTTTTTTCTTTTTCTTTTATTTATTAAGACAATGCATCTCAAAGACTAGTCACCCACCTTCCGAAAGTGAGGAAAAAGACTATATTTTCTTCAAACAGTTTCTTATTAGGTCATATTTATATGATAATGGTTATAGTTTTAGATATTTGAACTCGAGATTCTAAATGACTAAAATCATAATAATATATAGCATTAATAGAACATGATTTGAACGAACGAATTAGAAAGTAGTAGTTCATGAATTATTGTTTATTTGTAGGCGAACAAGACAAAAAATGTACACGCAGGATGAGGAAGAAATTAGAAACAATTGGGATGGCGCTCCTGCTTGAATACCCCTCCTCTTCCCTTTCAATTTCTGAACTTCAAAAGCACACCGAATTATTAAAATTTGACTCAAAACCAATAAATCTTCACTATTTATATTATTTGACGATTAGGTTTGATATTATTGATTTAATCCCACCTTCTGCTATTCTAACCCAAACTTTTATAAGAGAATAGGTTCTTGTGAATGAATGTATATAAAGACCTATCTATATGATTTTAACTAGTTTTTATCGTAAATTTATTTTTTTTATCCACCCAAATGCTGATAATAAAATAAAAACTATATATAAAAATTTAAAAGTGAAATAAATATTTATGTTGAATATAACTTAAATCCAAAGGTAAACACAATAATTTTCAACGTTCATAATTTGGCAGAAGCCAATTTATTCTCCACGTAATTCAGATGTCATTTCAATATAAGCTTTTATCGCCTGTTTTTTTGTCATTACAGCGTTTTTACTTTAACAATAGTTTCTAAAACATGACAAAAAAAAACAACTTAAAAAGTGCTCATCAGCAAATCTCCATTTAAACCAAGGCTCTTTTCTTATCAAGAGAATGGATGTGTGTTGGGGGGGGGGAGTAAAATAGGGGATTCACTATTGTTAACACCAAAACTTCCCAAGAACATATGATAAAGTTAAGAATCAAAACTACCTTTCTTTCAAAATATTCTACCTAATGACTCCCTTGGATATAGACAAAACCTTGCAGACACCAGCCGACGTGGTCAATGGCACATCTTTGTAGCAGGCTACCAGTTCTTCATTAGTATGTAAATCAGTTTGCAATGTTTCCCAAACCTTCTTTTTCGGATTGAGTACTTCATCGGGCTCCCCAGAGTATCCAGGAAATGACACACTCTCGCCCACTACAGCACCTTGGGGTGGATCCACCAATTCAACCTGAAGTCCATGTTTCAAAGCAAGAAAAATGTGTATTAATTCATTTGCCGATTGGGAAGCAGAATGCAGCATCTTTTCATGTTCTACCAAAAAAATCTTTAAAAAAAATTAAAAAAAAAAAACCAAAAAAATGGCATTGAAACTGCTGCTCTTGAACTTCATTACTGAGAAACTGTCATCTCTTCTCAACAAACTCTGTTTGTACCTCAAGCAGGAGCTTTGTTCAGCTTATACGTTTGGAACAGATTCTCCATAATATATTTCAAAAAAAAAAAAAAAAAAGCAACAGGCCAAAAATTTTAAAAAATAAATAAATAATAAAAGTTCAAGAATGCTTCAATCATTTTGGGTCCTGTATTACCAAAACTTGGTGCCAAAGCAATCTCAATAAGTGTCCACCAAAAATTATCTAAAGCTACTAATATCCCACATCAATGTTATCAGACCCAAACCCAGTCTGTGACCAATAAAACTAATCGGGTCAGGTCAAAACGGTTTAGCCGGTTGAACCGTGATGACATCATCATGACATCATCACATAATAAACTCTACCCATTTCAATCTTTCCTGGTTTCCCCGTTATCATTAGCTCTAGGAGCCCGCGACGAGCGAGGAAAGGTAGGGCTTCCTCTTTTTTCCCTCTTCTTCTCTTCTTCTCTCTTCTCTCTTCTTCTCTTCTTCTCTTCTCTTCTTCTCTCTTCTTCTCTTCTTCTCTCTTCTTCTCTTCTTCTCTCTTCTTCTCTCCCTCTTCTTATCTCCCTCTTCTTCTCTCCCTCTTCTTCACTCCATCTTCTTCTCTCCCTCTTCTTCTCTCCCTCTTCTTCTCTCCCTCTTCTTCTCTCCCTCTTCTTCTCTCCCTCTTCTTCTCTCCCTCTTCTTCTCTCCCTCTTCTTCTCTCCTCCCTCTTCTTCTCTCCACCCTCTTCTTCTCTCCCTCTTCTTCTCTCCCTCTTCTTCTCTCCCTCTTCTTCTCTCCACCCTCTTCTCTCTTCTTCTGCGTTTTTTTCTTCTCTCCCTCCTCATCTCTCCCCATTCTTCTCTCCCCCTCTTTCTTCTTCCTTTTCTTCCTCCTTTTCTTCCTTCCAGTTTTTCCTTCCCTCCCTCTTCTTTTCTTTTTGAGGAAGGCGAATACATTGTTACTCCCAATTACTAGTTTTACTCCCTAAGCTGCTGTGGAGACCCGAACCCAAGACCTCCCCTGCAGAAATATCTCCCATGGGACCATTGAGCTACTGCCCAAAACCCCTTCACTCCCTCTTGTTCTCTTTCCTCTTCTCTTCCTTCTTTTTACTTTCCTCCCGTTTTTTCTTCTCTCCCTTTCTCTCTCTTTTTCTTCCTTTCTTCCTCCCCTTTTCCCCTGCACGTGATACCTATCGATCCGTGGTTTACGCCCATCTGCCGGGTTGACAAGTTACTGGTTAAGCAGGTTTTTATATATAACGGGGTTTCACTGAATTCAACCTGGAAAAGAGAGCGGTTTCGGTCCAAACTGGTCGAACCGGCCAGGCCAGGCCGGGCCAGGAATGATAACACTGCCCTACATGCTAGTGTTAATAGTAGCTGTGCATCTATTTTAGTTTGGAATTTTGTTGAAACCAGCTCAATAGGTCTTCCAGGTGGCCAGTCAGTTTGTAAAAGATAGAAACTTCGATACATTGACAATCTTAAAATATGATAGCTATATGGACTAAATGTACCAAATGCAGATTTATTAATTCATTTTTACTTTCTAGACACTATTTTTTAAATCTTTGTTAATATTTTCTAATTTACAGAAAAATAAATACAAATTTTAACTTTCTAGACACAAAATTGAATTACATTTATTGTTCAACTTTACTTTCCGCACAAAATAGAAATTAATTTATTAGTTCAACTTTACTTTCAACACACAAAATAGAAATACATTTATTAACTCAACTTTACTTGCCACACAAAATAGAAATATATATATTAATTAATTAGAGGAAAAAATATATCTAACAATTCAACTTTGCTTCCTAACACAACATTTTGATCCCTTATAAATACGCACAAAACACAATGCACAACTATAGTAAACAGAAAATTTTATAACAGCAATATCAAACTGAAAGGCATGAGCCATTAGGTGTTTCCTCATAATTTAATTTTCTTTGCAACAATGGGAAAGGAACTTTTAGAAGGAAACAATACAGAAAGGGCTACCCTCCAAACATGGTAACTGAATCCCTATTAAAGTCATTCCAGCAAAAGTCTTGTTGTTTCAAGAATTTAAGATAAAAAGATTCATCAGGTAGAGGGTACACAAGACCAAATACCACTGCTTAAGCAAGAAAATTATCCAGATGCATCATGTATAGTACATATTATGATTTTTTTGGAAATAGATATTCATGATGAGAAGGTAAACATGTTTACTTACTTTGTGGTCATCACTTGAAGCAGCCAAAACCATTGCATGTGATTTGATTCCCCGCATTGTAGCTGGTTTAAGATTGCAGAGGACACAAACTTTTCGATTCTGTCAATTATGTAAATCATCACAAATCTAAGCGTAAATCTACTTAACAAATTGAGAATCCTTCTTTTAGCTAAATAATCAATTATCCAATGGAAAATAAATGAACCTGCATCTGTTCAAGAGGAATGTAATTGACAAGGCCACTGACAACAGTGCGGGGGGATGTCTCGCCCACATCTATCTCTTCAACATAAAGAGAATCAGCATCAGGGTGCTTCTGAACTTTCATAATGAGGCCCACACGAATGTCCAACCTTGAAATTGATATTTCAGACTCATCCTTCTTTCCTTTCACTTCGCCTGCTTGCTTGGTTTGTTTACCTTTCTTTCCTTCATTTTTATCTGCTCCACATGACAATACCAAATATTCAGAATAAGATGCACTAAACAAACGCAAAATGCATGAACAACAACCTGTGCCAAGTGTTAACACTGTGTCTGAGGTTCAGATCAGGAATGCCATGAACCTTACTCATATGTTAAAAAGGATTATGGGCCTAATTCCATCTAAGATAGATCAACCCAATAAAGTTAATCACCAAAGTAAACCATTTGACAGGAACCCTGTTTCCTTCTCATTCTTTATTTATTATCTATCTCACGCATTTGTTTCATTTGTTGTTTTCTTTATTTTAATCAATTATAATAAAATGGTAACACATTATTATAAATGTTAACAAGTAAAGGCTTTCTATGTACATAATATGACTTTACCAGGAAGAGGGTGTAATGCTCCTTCCCATTGTTCATAACATCAGATTGATGAATCAATCAAATACAAATAGCAGGAGAAAATTATACATATATTATTACAACGGGTATGACAAATCTTCTATACTGATCTTGAGCTAAATTTCTGGCTTATATAAAAGGAATAATCTTTGGTTTGGTTTCTTCACAGATCCATTACAATCCAGACGTAAATTAAGAAACTAAAGCCATGGAGGCAAGCAATGGAAACAGAAGGTTTTCTAACTAATGCAAGACATGCAGTCTGCAATCTAACAAATAAATGCCTAATATAGATTGTTGGAAAAGTTATTAGCTGAAGCCAGTCATTTTATGTCCTAAGATCAATGGTTCAGTCAGAAGGATGAATTGTGAACTACACAAAAAGTGTGAAATGGAAACAACATAGATGGTACCATGTCGGTGCACAAAACCGATGTCAGATCTATATTGTGTTTGTGGAATAAAGGTAATTCATGTTCTATGATGTTACAAAATATCTTGTATGCTTAACAAGATGTGAAAATGGCATAAGATCTCCACTGTGAGATGACAACAAATTAAATCATTCAGATACAGGACAGCTAGAGAAGAAAGATTAGAACAGTAATCATATACCATGAACTTTAGTTTTCTTAAGTTGCTCGGCAGCCTTATCTGCTTCAGCTCTCACAAGCCTCTCAGACTGACTTCCAGCAAATTTTTCTTTGAAGTACTTTACTTCTTCATCTTTCTGAAGAAAAAGTTCTTAATAAGAATGACAAGCATTACATTTTCCAGAAAGCAATCAATAAAGGTGAAGAATACGCATACCATTTCCTTGAATAATGGAACTGGACTCCCAATTTTGTGCCCAGTAGGTAGGATTCTCCAAGGTGCCTTCATTATTTCAATGTCCCCTTTTTCCTCACTTATTGAAATTTGTGTCAGAGGCACATTAAGTTGCTTCAGCACCTTAAAAAACCACAAACAATCAAGAAGTCAACTTACAATTCCCAGCAATAAAACTGATAAGGAAAACAGCTGGCCCAGACAAATAAATCATTCATAAGTTAACTGAACCAATTTCTTGCAAAACTTAGGATTCTAAACTTCTCTGAGAATAGATCGTGATAAGAATAACATTCAGCATGTCACAGTGTGTGCTTGCACTTACGTTAGCAAACCTTAAAATAGAACTTGTTCCAAAACCAGAACAAGGAACTCCAACAAGCAGAGGGAAGGAGGGGGGAGAGAGGGAACAAAGTATGGAATGTCAGATTATTACCTCTGTAGAAAAAGACGGCATGAAGGGCTCCAAGAGAGAGGCAAGAAGGCATACTAGCCCAGCAGAAGTCCTGATGACAACAGAACAGGAATCTTGGTCTTCTTTATAAAGCTTCCAAAATTGGCTGTCCTATATTGTTATAGCAGGAAAAGTCAAAAAGATTTAAGCATCAAGCAAGAAGATCTAATACAACAAGAGAATGATATAAAAGATTAGAGGCTCACTTGTAAATAGGCATTTCCTTCACTTGAAATGCTCATTGCAACCTTGAGTCCTTGTTTCAACTTAACCTAAGTCAAATGGAGAAATATTGTTATCACCCCAAAAAAGACAATAAGAGAATAATCCCAGTGATGCAATATACCTTTTCCATAGCTTCGAGATATTGATCAACATACTTTGCAACTTTCTCAGCTAATTTCATAGTTAACAGATGTGATTCAGCATTTGGGGCATCAGGGATGATCGATCCATATCCAGTTCCTGGTGACAGTGCAACTCTCAAATAAGGGAGATTCCAATACTACCCTGTCACTGACGTCCAACAAAGAATGATTTCATACAAACCTGAGGGTTTAGCAATGAAACTCAAAACTCTATTGATGAAGTTGCCAAGATTATTGAGCAACTCGCTGTTAAGTTTTGCCTGCAAGTCTGCCCATGTGAATAAAGTGTCTGAAACCTGAGTCACAGAAATGCCATGTGCACAAGCAAATAAGTGCAGATTAATTGGCTGGAAATAAAAATAATTTAAAGTGCCTCACATATGTACAAGTATAGTAAAAGGAGATGAAATACAGAAAAACATTGTACTAGCAAACATAATTTACCTCTGGCCTATTAGTTAGCAGATAGTATCGCCACACTTCCGGAGGAATATTTGTATCTTTCACATCATTTCCAAAGACTCCCACACCTTTAGTTTTGGAGAACTTTCCTGCAATAGTAGTTTGCATTAGAGACCAACAACTTAAGCTTTGAACTGGAAACCATGCCAACTGTTATACATCATGAGAACATAGCTAATTAGATAGCACACAAACCTGCTTCATAATTTAAATACTCTGTAACACTAATGGTCTTCATCAATGTCCAGTTTTCACCAGTTCCAAGAAGTGTTGAAGGAAACATCACCTGAAACATGGAACGGACCTCATGATGAAATCAAGGGACCTTAATTCTTGAGAAAAATCAACAATAATCACCAAAAAACAATGAATTTTAGAAAACATATATCCACTGCTTTGAGAACATGAACTAACTTTGACTGCTAAACTTGTTCTGAGCACTTTCAACTAAGCATATAATATTCAATGCTTTGTGAATACAAACTAACTTGTTCTGAGCAATTTCAAATAAGTTGAATACAAAACAGCCTGCCACATACTGATATAATCCAAAACATACACATCCATGAGATTACTGAACCATCAGCTGCAATAGATTTTGGGAGGGAGAGAATGTAAAGCCAATGTTTCATAAGAGAAAAAATACAATTTTCACAAAAAAAGTAATATGGTCAGCAAATTGTGTCTTAATCATATTTATTTTCGAGAGAGTGATAACTCAGACTGCAACAAGGAACAGTCATTTTTGCTTCATTCAACTCTCTTATATAAATAGAGACTGTGAAGGTGTTCAAATAAAGTTTCTGCTACCCTGCCTATATACCTGATCCATGAGAGTTTTCAAACGAAAATAGTATAACCGGATGCATTTCCAACTTGCATTCATTCTTCATCTCCAAAAAATTTAAACTTCCTTCCATTTTTTTTTGAATAAGGGAAATTTTATTGAGTTCAAAACATTGTACATTTACAATTTCATAGGATGAGTTCATTTACTAATGGCTAAGGCTTGTAGGCAGACCCCACCTTTTAATAGTTTATAAGCTTTTGAATTTGCTAGTCTAGGGATACAATTCCAAGTATAGCTATACTTCCTTTTTGTAACTCTTTTCTTCTGAAAAATAAATTTTTAGCTTTATTTGTCATCGTACTACAGCACATAAATGGAATACCAGCAACCACTGCAACAAGTGTATGAAAGCACTTCTAGTCAAAACCCCAAAAAAATTCTTCATAGCAATTCTCGTAGTTGACGAAAACCGACATCAGCCAATATGTCAAAATTTGGGATTAAGAAGAAGGGAGTTGATCTAAACTTTAATACAGCAGTTTTAGTAAAAAATGAAAAATAAATTAACTGATTTTTTTTTCTAAAAAACAGGTCTAGTTATGAAGGGAAGTTTGTGTTAATAAATAACAAATATAACAAACTATACTTATTTGTGATTATATATATTACTACGTTAACTTTTCCATAAGAAGAGCACAGTGTTCACTTAAACATAAATCGTAAAGAAAATTATCAAAATACATTTCAACATTTTAATATCAAAATAACATATCTTTCTCAGAAATAGAAAACAATTTTCTAACTAAATTTACTTCATCAGCTTTTTTTAGTTACTCCAACTATTTATTTAAAATAGATTCTTAAATAATTCTGGTGTCATAAATAATTTCCTAATGTTGTTCTTGATATTTAATTATATAATATACTGATAATAATATTTATTACAACAGTATTCTCATCATGCTATGTAAAATACAAGTTAATCCTTCAGTAGTATCAACTAGTATGCTAACAGCAAGACTTAATGAGAGGAACAATCAGCAATAAACCCAGAGGTTACAAAAACCCCGAAATTTCAGGAAATATTCCCTTTGAAAAGTAATTTCATGCTTATTATTAATTACAGAGATTACAAGGGGTGGAATTGAGCCGAGCCAAGCACGAACCTACACGGGTTCAAGCTCAGCGCGATTTGGAAAACCCAAGTTCAAGGTCAACCCTGAGCCATGAATAGAATTTAACATCAGGTATGTACATTATTTTCAAACTCGAGCTCGAACTTGAGCCTGCTCAATTTTGTTTCTGTCGTTTTGATAGGGTTTTGATGCAGAGAAGATGAATAGAGAGAAATCAATGATCAAACAGGGAAAATCAAGGGAAAAGATAAAAATAGAAACAAAAAATGAACAAGGAGACTTTTTTTTGAGGAAAGTGCAGTTTTAACAAAGAGACTTAACAGTGAAAACAAGGAAAACAAAAGAGAAAAGTGAGAAGTGAAATCAGTAACAGAGACTAAAAGATGACTGTGAACCTGCTATCTACAGAGTGAACCAAGAAAAATAAGATCTTTGAAGATAAATGATGAATTGAAAAGAGAGAAGAGTTGGATTAACCGCTAGCAAACCAACAAATTCCCAGCTCATTCTTTCCAATGACTTCTTCCACAACCTCTAGAAGTTGTTGTCTTCGTCAGGGAAGAGAAATGGGGAGGAAAAAAAAAAGGACGAGGAAAGCGAAAGAGAGAGGAACTTAGCATGAAACAAGGAGAAAAGAAAGGATAAAGGTTATGGCAGCAACAGAATAAAAGGACAGCCCAGTAAAAGACACCTGTCATTTATATAACCACAGGGAAGACTAAAGTTACCTATGAGCCGATTCGATGAGCTTTCAAGCTGAGCTCGATCAAACTTGAGTTCAGCTCACAGTGGTTAACAAGTTAGTTTCTTTAGTTGAATTCGGCTTGAACTCATTTTAAGACGAGCAGAGCCGAACTAATTGCGAGTCCATCCCCAGCTATTCGTGAACAGGCCCAGCTCGCATCCACACTTAGAGATTACATTAAACCTGAAAATATGTAGTCGACATACATTTTTTTCTAAATTAAATATAGATTTCCGGCAGCTACATTGCAACATGTTAAATTTTTTTAACAATAAGAAATCAATGAAAACCCCTCTAAGAAGAGAAATCATAGAAGAAAAAGAAGAAATCGCAGCACCCCCACAAGAGTTTGCCTCTTCAAATTAGCTTGAATGGTATATAATCTTTTGCTTAATGTGTCCTTATGATAGTCTCCAAACTCTGAGATATATCCTATCAATATTAAAAAGAATATAAACTCACGAGGTTATGCAGAAAATTATCAGGACAGCCACACAAAAAAATAAGAGCCATTGAAGCAGGCCTACCGTGTGGAATGGTACATTATCCTTGCCCATAAACTGATACAACTCGACATTATCGGGATCCTTCCACCACTTCTCCCAGTCAGAGCTATAACATGAAGTTATTGAAACATATCCAATTGGGGCATCAAACCACACATAAAAGACCTGAGCAAGACAATTTGTTTCCTCATGTAAGTATCCTCTAAAATCTATCTCAGCACAAAAGTAAATTGCAATTCCTTAGAAACATAATCTAGTAACTTAGTGGACCATTATCTAGGAGCATGGAAGTCCCATCAGTGAGCAGGTAGAAGATGAATTTTTATTTAACAACTGAATGGAAACAAAAGGACAATAAGAACAAAAAATCCAAAGTCTTACAAAACCTTGTCCTTGAACTTCTCAAGAGGGACCGGAACCCCCCACTTAAGATCTCTGGTGATACAGCGAGGTTTTAACCCTTCCTTTAACCATGCAAGTGTTGCTTGAATGGCATTTTGGCTCCATGAACCCACCACTGACATGATGTTGATATACTCTTCTAATTTATCTTTCAACAGTGGAAGTTCAAGAAACAGATGGACTGTATCGCGAATGCGAGGAGTTGCTTGGCATACCTATGAAAAAATCAAAACCACCAATGAGATACTCCACAAGCAATGACCTTTTTTTTCTGCTTATTCAAATTTGCCTTTGTACTTAAAATATGCAAGAGCACAGGAACTTATACCCTGTGGTTCAGGAGGAAGCACATACCTTGCATCTCGGTTCCTTCAGTTCAGTTGGATTCAATAATTTACTACAGTTTTCACATTGGTCCCCTCGTGCAGACTCGTAATTACAATCCTTAAACGGACATGTACCCTCAACCAGCCGATCTGCTAAAAAGCGGTTGCATGTGTCACAATATAACTGCAGAACAAACCAATCAAAGAGAAATAGAACTCGTAATTTTGTTTGAAGTACAGCATTCTTATTTTGGTAGAAAAGCAAGCAACTAAAACATCCTACTTTAAAAATAAATGAAAACATATCAAGTACAAGCCAAATGATGCATACTTGTTGCATGGTGTTTTCAGATAACCAATTGTTCTCCATCAATTTCTGGAAGATTTCTTGGCAAACTACAGTCTGTTGGGGACTTGATGTACGGCCAAACTCATCAAAACTTATGCCAAACCATTCATAGACTTCCTTGTGGATTGCATGGTATCTGCACAGTAGAAAACAAGTAACATGAGGAAGTTGGGAAGATAAGGATCCATACTAAATATGGGACAGCTTCACAAATTGGTGAAGAACACTTTAATCTTCTTAAGATACATTAGGTGATGATTGCTTCTCGGGACAAATTGCCTCCTGGAGCTGTCAACAGTTGCAATCTTGGGGATTTCCCCTGTACAATGTACACTTTATTGATTCATTTCAAAAAACTTTTTACCATTTTCAAAACAACAGATACATATAGGAAAGGATGAAGGGGAAAAATGTCATCAGGAAACACTTCCAATCACTTAAAAGGAAGTTAGAAAAACTGAAGGCTACAAAGATATTATGGTGGAGAACAAAACCCAGGCTATTCATAGGGAAAAACAAAAAGAGAACCACCACGACATTAAAAGAAGTAAGAAAAAGAGGCAGACAGATATAGCTCACAAGTATAACAAGACATTGCATGCTATTATCATTCCCAAGGTAAAAAACACCGGCAAAGTAATTTACCCAAAAAGATGAAGCTGCTATTGTACATAACTCTTAATGTCAAACAAATTCCCAAAACTATGAAGATAGGCTAAGCCATACAAAACCATTGAATGTTTCCGAACGAAGGAACAACAAAGGAAAAGGCAATGGAAAGCCTGCATCTTAACATTTAAAAAAAAAACAAATTACTGAAAAAATTTTATTGTTTTATGTAAGCACTTTTTTTTAGAAATATGTAAGCACTTTTTTTTTAGAAATATGTAAGCACTTTTTTTTCAAAAATATTTAAGCACTTTGTTACATTATATAGTGAAAGTTGGAACTTTCCACATGTATTAGTTTCCCACTTTATCTGCAGCTCCAATTAGGAAAAAAATCAGTATGAAAACCTTTGGTTGATAATTTAGCAAATTCTTAAAGAAATAGTTTTTTATTAGAGATTTCCTGCTAAGTTTGTGGTCCGATTCCTTTATTAATAAGGGGTTTTCACTGAAGCAAGTGTCAAATCAATTATAATAAGGACGTTTAATCCACTAAAAATTTTATATTGATAACTTGTTTTAGTAAACCAATGGGTCTTTTAGAATTTGTCGATTGGGGAAGCCAATGTAACTATGAATCAGTCTTGAAGAAATAATAAAAGTTTTCCTTTAGTTACTGAAATACCATTTTGGTCTTCCTTTACGTCTTAGTAATTTTTCTTTCTACTAGCTATCGATAGTAAAAAATAAGACTAATAAATTAATGTTCTTATCTTTGAACTTGAACAGAAGTTCCCTAACACTAAGACCGCAGTGTTTGGGTTTATCATATTCCTGACACGTCTATCTATGATATGTTAACAGTTCTTTTCTTTAAAGATGATCAGTCGTTTAACATAATCATACACTACCAATTTCAAAGAAATGGAGAGCCCGAACAATGAAAGGAAGTTGATAACTTACTTATCACAAATCTGCTTAGGCGTACTCTTCTCTTCCATGGCTTTGGTCTCTGTGGCTGTCCCATACTCGTCAGTTCCACATATGTAGATAGCATTGTACCCACGATTTCGGCAATAACGAGCAAACACATCAGCACTCAAAACGCCTGAAACAGTAGAGCATGAGGAATTAGAAATACCGGGGAAAATAAAACTAAAAAAGAAATTAATGAAATAGGAGAAATCAATATTGGAGGTACATTTCACTCGCTCGTCAGTCGTCAGAGAAACAGAAATTAGTATGAAGGAGCAAAAGAAAAAATTAGAAAAAAAAATTACGAATAAAATCGAGAATTACAGCCGATGATGTTTCCGAGATGAGGGATGTTATTAACATAAGGTAGGGCGCTCGTAATCAGGATATTTCTTCGTCCCGGGACTGGGAGTATCGGAACTTTAACGTCGCCCATGACTTGCAGTCTTCTACTCCTTGAGGCAGCTGGAAGATACTCGGAGTGTTGATGTTCAATTCAGAGAAGCCGCACGCCGGTAGGGCCAAAAGAGTATTGGGAATGAAATGAACTAGGGCGACTCTTACAGAGTGTTGATGTTCAACTTTTCCTGGTTTTCCACGGAGTAAAATAAATAAATAAAAAGAAATAAAAAATATAATTCTCATAAAAATATGAATCATATCAAGAGTACCAAAATACCCCTCACTAACCATTAAACCGGTTTACACGATTTTTAAACCTATTATCAACCCATCAATCCTCCACACTGAACCGGTTTACATCATTTTTAAACTAATTAAAATTCAACCCATTCATCCTCCACATTGAAATACAATCCTTAAACCTATTCAAAACTAACCCATCACTCCTCTTTATTTTACATGCTTTTCATTGAAATCTCTTAAAAGTTCTTTGTTTTTTGTTACTCAAATAGTTTTTTCACTCTCTAATTTCTTTAAATTCTCTTTTGTTTTTTCTCCGAAACAAGAAAAATGAATTTTAAAGATTGGAACGATACCTTACAACATAATATTGACGTCAGTTTTGTGTTTAGTTTGATTTATGAAGCATTTTAATTATTTGTTATCGCTTCTGTATCATGGGATAGTATTGTACTGATATGTTTGAGCCACAATAATTTCACGATCTGTAACATATTAGTTGTCTCCCATTAACATATTATTTAAACATGTCTAACATATTATTATTTGGAACAATGTAGACATTGCATTGTTTAAATATATTATCTTCTTAATAAATGAGATATACTTATTTTGAGCATATTCCACTTCCCTTAGTTCTTTATATTATTATTCTTGTGTACTTTATTTACGAAGTTCAAATATGGAGTTGATTTGGGGTGCAAATTGCATATAGTAATTGACATAGCTTTTACTTTGTACTACCTTAATTTCTAAAGCATTTTTATAATTGATTATCTCTTTTGAAGCATTTTTATCATTGATTATCTCTTTTGAATCTTGGGATTTACTGTAAGGAGGAATCTAAGTCAACAGCTTCACGATTCATAACATATAAGTTGCATTGTGTTAACACATTATGTAGTCATGTTTAACACATTATAAAATAAAGCAATGTAAACACTCAAATGTTTCAATTTAGTCTTTTTCATAAACGACATATACATATGTTGAGCATATTCTAGTAATTGATATAACTTATAATTTATATTACCTTTATATTAGTGTATTAAATTACTTTACTATATGTCATACAACTTATTTTTCATGGACCACCAAGAGATATTTATGGGGCGTACTACTTATCCAACAATCAGTGACATTGAGGATCGTGTTGGTAATGTAACCGAGCAACCTACAAATGTCTCTACCTATCAAGAGGGTTGCCGCCTCAATGAAAGGCATGATGCTTCTCCTTAGTAATGAAGCACTGGTTATAGGGTATGTTTGCTTTTTATATATATTTAATCGTTTCATTACAATATGTTGGGTTAAGTTCCATTATAACTTACTAAATTTTTCTTTTTAATCTCTTAAAGATTGGGACTTGATGACATGTACTCAAGTCAGGTGGTAAATGTTTCAGGTCTTGAGAAAACCAATGGCATACTACAAGAACCTGTTGTGAATATTGATGCTAATAAAGATACCTACAGTGGTGATGAGATGAATATGACAAATAATTTAAACCTGAATGTAGAGGAGGGCGATGATCTTTGTGAATACTTTGGAAGTGAAGACAGCAATGAATACGAAGTTGTATCATCCCTAAAACTACCCTATGCATATAATTTTTCATTTGGCTTTGATGTTAGTGGACCACATGAGGAGGAGGAGGATGAAATTGTAATTGTGTGATGCAATTATAGAGTGATTGTTACAATTTTGCGAATTGGGAAATTTTGTGGGTACTTTCTCATATGCTTCCTCTTATTTGATCTTTGTGTGCAAATGAAGTTGCAGCTTCCTGGTGATTCGACGATGAGTCACGAACTCCAAGAGAGTACATGAACTGTCGACGAATGTAGTCAACTGGATGGAAGTATTTGTGTTTCATGTGATCAACTGTTGTGCAGAGCTTCTTCGGTGAACTGGACGAACTCCAACGAACTGTTATGTGATTTGGGTGAACTTTTGGCTCGAGAAGATTTATGGGTGTGAGAATTTTTTGAACCCTTTGGGCGTTCAACTTCTGGCTATTTGTAGCCAGAGGTTGAAGTGTGTTGATCCTCAAAAAGAGGATCGAGATCCTTTTTTTCTTGCTCTCCACGAGGGGGAATGATGACTCGACGATTTCCTTCTTTTCCTCGATCCTCAGTAAGGGGGAGATCGATAGAAGACTTATTATTTTTGGCCCCTCTGTTGAGCGACGACCAGGACTTGGTCAATCCTGGTGGCTTGAGGTGGCATTGACGTGTGGCTGACAACGGCGAGAGGGCGACCACGTGTTGATGATAGTGCCGATGATGTGACAAAGCAATGGGCATGGTGATTGGCTGTTGGACGACGATTCCAAGAGTTGATAGACAAGCTGTGATGGACGAACAATGGAGTGATGGACGGGTGGGCTTGTCGTAGATGGGCCGTACAAATTTTGATGACTATAATTAGTTAATGGTCTATAAATACTATTATGTTATGCATAACCTACTTTCCCGTTCTGCATAACATACTAGTTAGTAGTATAATTTTTTGTGGTTGAGAGGTACTTGGCTGAATGAAGATGATATAACATATTAATTAATAGTTTATAGCTATTATATTATGCATAACATACTTTTATGTCCTCTATAACATATTAGTTAGTCGTATAATTTCTTGTAGTTAAAAGGTGTTTGGTCATATGATGCTGACATAACATATTAGGTAATGGTTTATAACATACTATCCTGTTCTATGTAAATACCAGTTAATGGTATAATTTTTCATAGTTGAGAAGTAGGGGTGGCAACGGGGCGGGCGGGTTTTTGAAAACCCGTCCCCGCCCCGTGAAAAACCGAGGAAACCCGTCCCCGCCCCGTGAAAAACCGGGGAAACCCGTCCCCGCGAAAACCCGCCCGCGGGTTTGTTTTCTAAACCCGCCCCCGCCAGGTGGGCAAAAAAAACCAACCGAACCGCGAAAACCCGCCCCGGCCCGTGGGTACCCGACCCGACCCGCCCCACTAAGACGTTTCAAAAAACAACAGCCGAGCAGAAACGCAGAGAGACGAAGAAAAAGAGGAAAATGGGACTTACTCATGCAAGTGGATACTTGATTTGGCGGTGATTTAGAGTCGGTTTGGCTGATTTGGAGTCGATTTGGCTTATTTGGAGTCAATTTAGCTGATTTGGAGTTGATTTGGCTGATTTGGAGTTGATTTGGCTGATTTGGAGTTGATTTGGCTGATTTGGAGTTGATTTGGCCCCGATTTGCAGTCGATTTGGCGCCGATTTGGAGTCGATTTGGCACCGATTTGGAGTCGATTTGGTGAAGCCTCTTCTTCCTTGCTAAGAAAGGCTTCAATGACGACGAAATCTACGTTTAGAGAGGTAGAAATGAAGAATGAAGATAGTCGGAGGCTCGGAACGTGCGTCGGTAGGTTGAAAATTTCGGTAGAGGAAGAAGATCGATTTGGGGGAGAACTTGAAAAGATGAGAAGTAGAGTTTTACTTTGTATTCCATTATTACCCTCTAATTTTTTTTTTTACATAAGAATTAAGTGGGTCGGGTCGGGTTTTTGGGGTGAAACCCGTCCCTGCCCCGAACCCGTGACGGGTTCCGTTCCAAAAACCCATACCTGGCCCGCGGGGTAAAAATGTAAACCCGAACCCGCTTAAAGTGGGTCGGGTCGGGGCGAGTTCCCTGTTAAATGGAACCCGTTGCCACCCCTATTGAGAAGTGTTTGACCCAGTAAAGCACACAACAAATTAGTAGATGGTATATAACATACTATTATGATATGCATAATATACTTTACAGTTATGCATAACATACTATTGATTCATTATTTTTTTGTATAAACTGGTTCCTTAGTTAGGTGATGGGTGTTTTCGTCTTTGCATCATGACTCAATATTTTGCCGACATAAATCCCTGTTTCTATATTTAGGCAATAATTAATCTATGCAGAGTAATTATCCTTTGAAGATTTTCATTTTCATTATTTTGTAAAATTCTGTGAAATCTATGTTGGAAAGGAAAAGGAAAAGAATCAGATAAATTGCTGAGCAATTACAGGTTCATGAGAATGAAGAATAAGATCGACATCGATGAGAAATCTAAATGAATAGCAGCCAATTGCAGAGAAACTCTGCAATTATAGATTCGCATCGAAAATACTCTCTTTGTAGCACTCCGAGTCCTGAGTCCTCGAGTCCTAGCCGCTGTGATGACAAAATGCTGAAGGCTGGCACTGTCTTTTTCTTTCAATCGTCTGGAAGAATAAAGACGAAGATACGAGATATCTTAACGGACAATTTTCCACTTAGGATGCCTTAGCACAGGTGAAAGGTAAACCTCCGATTAAGTATTTTAGCTTGGGCACCTGGTTCCACTTGATCTGGTTCTTGTTCGTGACGGCGCAGTTCTTTTTCAATTTTCATCGACACGGAAGCATCATATCGCAAAAGAGACTAAGATCGGAGAATTTTTTATCCAACCGGCTGAAAGGGTATAAATCCTTTTTGCTAATGGGTGAAGAGCTCGAATAGATTCGGGCAATGGGTTCCTTCCCTTTCTTTTCTGTCTCTAGTAGGTAAGAGTAGATTGATGTTTTTGCAGATTATTCTGTGTCGTTAGATTGATGTTTGAGCATATCATGCAGTGCGACCTGGGTTTGCAGGTTGAGCAACACAGTTGTTTGTGACTCTGTATTGGTGCCTAAGTTCCTTCCCATTTGCTGTATTGGTGCCTACATAACTTTATGAAATGCAAATGGTTTGTCATTACACAAAAAAGTATGACTGATTACTGAAGTTGATCAAAACTGTTCGCCCATATACCTTCAATTTTTTCTGTCAACTAAGAGAAAGATGGGGTATAAATCCCACTTGAGATCCTTTTCAAGAGTATCTAGATTAATGGCCTTGCATAGCAAACATTTCCTCCAGTTCTTTCATCCTCTGCAAGCCCTCACTGACCAAGAAACGAATCCTCTGCGGGTCGTCACAGTTCCGATTCTTCTCCATTTCTTCCCTTATCGTGTGCCTCAACTCACCTGCAAACACCCTTTGTCATTCATCAAAGGAAAGCACAGTTTTTGGCTTACTCTGTTACTAACAAATCGGAATTACAGAGGAAGGTATCGACTCCGACCTCTGGCATGAACAGGAGCTCGGCGAGCGGTCCTGAGAGCCTGTCTGTAGAGCTTCAAAACCCGCGCGCGGACAATAAAAGCTCGGAGATCCATTAACGAATAATTTTTTTATTTATCAGAGAATGGAGATTGAATTAAGAAACAAATGAACAGTAGAAAATTCTTTCAGTGGCAATAAAAACAGAGAAATTCTTCTTTTTGAAAGCAATTTGCTCAAAATGTGTATGACGTATCAGCGTTTTGAAATGAATAACCTCTCACTGTCATCAGCGGAGCTGCACGAAGAACAAGATACAAGAGAATCTCCGAATCTGTCATCCACCATAGAATCTACTACTAGATTTTTATAAAAAAATGATAATCTAGAAGAAGATATAAAAGGAGATGAACTCGATTTAGGGATCTGCATTCATCTCTATGGCAGGGTTGAATGAGCCAAAGAGCCAAACTCCAGTCCTATACAACCAAAACAATTTTAAGAGATTAATTGAAGGAAGTAAGAAAAAGAAATAGCACTGGAGAGGTTAATTTCGAAGATCATCCAGTCACCACATTTAGCATCGCCGAACTGCAACGACACCAGTGAAAACCCTAGAGGAATGGGAGACGAAGCACCGGACTTATTAAGAGGTACCCCTCAAGGTTGCCCGTATCGGTCGATACGTATCGGATTTTCGTGTTAATGTTACAGGTTACGCACTTGTATCGGGATTACATTTTGGAACCCCTGTATCGGCCGATATGTACCTGTGCTTGCTTAGTTTTATTATTTTGTATGTCGTAATATTAGGCAAGCCAAGGAGTCTACTCCATTTAACAAAATAACTGATTGATTGATCGATTAGAGGAGTTATTGCATACCTCTGTTTTCTAATTTCTATATTGAAACGCTCTCGATATGGAAATGAAACTGGAATTGGAAAAGTAAAACCTGGGCTAACTTTTTTTCTTACATTGTGGTTTTATTTTTTGATAAGTAATATTAAGTTTTAAGTTTTAATTTCGATGATGAACAGAGCTCGTTATGTTAACATTGTATTCTCCTTTCATGAAAAAAAATAATATTCTCTTGTGTTATGGTATGAATTATTTTAATTATATTAAAATTTCTCTTTGTCACAATAAAATTTATTTCTCTAGTATTGCTTCATTTGTGAAATATATATGGGATGATAATTATTAATGTGTGCATCTTTTTATCCGCTTTCTCTTATCCTTAAAGGTTGTAGGTATTGGAAATGAGTAGGGAGAATTACAAGTTGTGCTTCATTTAATTCCTAAATATTGAACCATGGACAGTTAATTGCAAAATATCAAATCATGGATCGCATGACTAAAATACCCTCACTTAAACACTGAATCGGTTTACACAATCTTCCCAGCCCGGGCTTCCTCCTCTTTGGCCCGACCCTCCTCCCACTTCCCCATCCTCCCCCGCAAATAAGTAATTAATTAAAATATGATCATATACTAAATAACAAGTATAAAAGAACAATCAACAACTACTCAAAACTAATTTATTGTCTATTTCTTAGTTAGTTTAACAATATTTTACATGAATTTATAGCAAATTAATTGAAGTAAAATAAAATATTTTTTATATTTTTTTGAATTTTTTTATACCCGTTTTGGCCTATAACCTTTGGTTTTACATTACATGGCTGATTCCGCTGATATGTCTCCCCGATACGCCTGTTACGTACCGGATTTTGGCCAGTCCACCGATACAGGCACCCCTGGTACCCTTCCGATCTCTTACGAATATCACAAAAAATGCCCATATCCTATTACTAAAATGACAGACCGTTAAATGGGTTCCTTTCCTTAGTAGCCTAACAAGTAGGGGTGGAGTATTCAAGCTGAGCCGAGCCTGAACCTACCTAAGGTCGAGGTCGGATGGATTTAAAAAGCTTCGGCTCGAGCTCAGCTCAAGCTCGACTTCGAGCCATGACTAGAGCTCGAGCTCGGACTTGAGTTAACCTCTTCGAACTCGAGCCGGCCTCGAGCCGACTTATCTACATAAGAAACAAAAGTCTTCAACTCTTGAATGGAGGAGCCACCTGGCCTCTTCGAGCCGAGACTAAGCCATCTGGTTCGGCTAGGGTAGCATAATCCACGGGCAAGAAGAGACAGGAGAGATTTCACTATTCCAGCCAAAAGGGGTACAAACTGTAGAGCTCAGATATATCTCAGAGACGACTAGGGTTTCAAAGATCAATCCCTAGGTCCTTAATACAGAGTCTTAAATGAGTAAATTCCCAAAACGCCCAACCCAAGTTAGACGGGTTTAATTATGGGCCTACCAGCCCATATAGATTCAAGGCACAACATAACAATCTCCACCTTGACTTGAATTTCCTCCATATTTTGAACATAGAATAATTATCTTCCTTCTCCACTGCCAAATGCCCTCTTGGGCATACCTCAACCATCAAAGACACCGACTAAGTCCAAGCAATGCTCAAACTTTTTCACTGGCAAAGATTTAGTCAACATATCAGCTGGATTATCTTCTATCCTAATTTTCTGTACCATAACAGTACCTTGTGCAATAATGTCTCTAATAAAATAAAATCTAACATCAATATGTTTAGTGCGCTCATGATGCATCTGGTCCTTTGTCAAATGAATAGCACTCTGACTATCACAAAATACAACAATAACCTCATCATTAGTGCTTAACTCTCTATATAGACCTTGAAGCCAAATAGCTTCCTTAACAAAAATACATTTCGCCATATATTACGCTTACGTGGTAGATAAGGCAACTACATGTTGTAATGTAGCTTTTCAGCTAATAGCACAATCCATAAAAAGAAAATACATAGCCTGTAAGTGATCTTCTACGATCTAAATCTCCCGCATAATCAGAATCAACATACCCAACAAGTCTAAAATTATTTTTCTTGAATTTTAGACAAGTACTGGAAGTACCTCTGAGATATCGAAGAATCCACTTTACTGCTTGCCAATGTTCTCTTCCCAGATTAGACATAAACCTGCTAACCACACTAACAACATGAGAAATATCAGGACGAGTTCATACCATAGCATACATAAGGCAACCAACTGCACTGGTATAAGGAACATGCAACATGTAACCTTTCTTCTTTTCATTATGAGGTGATAACCCTGAAGAGAGTCGAAAATGGGCTGCTAATAGAGTACTAACTAGTTTAACATTTTTCATGCTAAATCTTTCTAAGACCTTCTCAATGTATTTCTTCTATGAAAGATACAACCTCCCACCTTTTCGGTCTCTCTCGATCTTCATGCCCAAAATACGTTTTGCAGCCCCTAAATCTTTCATCTCAAATCCACCTCTCAACTGTGTCTTTAATTGATTAATTTGTTCCATCTCCTTTGCTGCTATCAACATATCATCAACATATAACAACAAATATACGAAAGAACCATCATCAAGTTTTCTAAAATAGATACAATTATCATACTTGCTTCAAAAATATCCATTTTTTTTCATAAACAAATCAAATCTCTTGTACCATTGTCTAGGAGACTATTTCAGACCATAAAGAGATTTCGTAAGCAAACAAACACGGTCTTCTTTACCCTCAATAACAAATCCTTCAGGCTGATGCATATAGATTTGTTCTTCTAATTCACCATGCAAAAAAGTTGTTTTCACATCAAGTTGCTCTAACTCTAGATCATGCATAGCTACAAAAGCTAATAAGACACAAATAGATGAATGTTTCATAACAGGAGAAAACACATCATTAAAATCAACACCAGGTACCTGACTGTAGCCTTTAGCTACTAAGCGTGCATCTTCAACTCCTGGAATGCCTTCTTTCCTTTTAAACACCCATTTACAGCCCACAATTTTCTTTCCCTTTGGTGGTTTGACCAGCTTCCAAGTCTAATTCTTGTGTAGAGATTCCATCTCTTCATTCATTGCTACTAACCACCTTTCTGAATTGTCACTCTGAATGACTTCTTTGTAGGTAGAAGACTCTGACTCATCTATTGTCTCTGCTACAGAAAGAGCATAAGCCACCAAATCAGCATCACTATATCTTTTTGGCTTCCGAATTTCTCTTCTTGGTCTCTCTGGCAATGCTATAATTTTCGGTCTCCACTATAGGTTCTGAGGAACCTCCATCTTCTTCTTCAGTAGTATCTTGAGCCACTTCTTGAGAGCAAACCTGCCCTTTAGAAGCTTTTGAAGAGACTCCTACCTCACAAACTACCTTCTTAGAAGACTCTGCTTCTTCTCTTATACCAAGAGAAATAGTAGATTCTTTCTTTACATTAAATAAAATAGACTCATCAAAAGTAACATATCTTCTAATAAAGAACCTCTGTGACTTTGGATCAGAACACCACAATCTGTATCCTTTAACACCAGTAGCATACCCGAGAAATATACATTTCTTTGCTTTAGGTTTTAATTTTCCTTCATTCACATGCATATAAGCAGTGCAACAAAAAACTTTCAAATCAGAATAATCAGCAGGAGTACCAGACCATACCTCTTTTGGAGTTTTGCACTCAATTACTGTAGAGGGCGATTGATTCACCAAATAGCAAGCCATACTAGTGGCTTCGGCCCAAAAATCCTTGCCCAAACCTGCATTTGACAACATGCATCGAGCTCTGTCCAAAAGAGTTCTATTCATTCTTTCTGCAACGCCATTCTGCTGTGGTGTGTGACGAACTGTGTAATGTCTCACAATTCCTTCGTCCTTATAGAATTTGTTAAATTCTCCACTGCAAAACTCAAGACCATTGTTGGTTCTCAACCTCTTTATCTGTCTCCCTGTCTGTTTCTCAATCATACACTTCCATTGCTTGAAATTAGTGAAAACATCACTCTTTGATTTCAAAAAATAAACCCAAACTTTTCTGGGAAAATCATCAATGAAAGTGAGTAAATACCTGGCACCATCTTTAGAAATGACTTGTGCTGGCCCCCAAAAGTCTGAGTGAATATAATCTAGAGTACCTTTCATCCTATGAATTCTTATGTTGAATGTAACCCTCTTCTGTTTGTCGAAAACACAATGTTCACAGAAATCCATCTTTCCTGTACTCTGTCCGCATAAAAGACCTCTCATACTCAATAGATTCAACCCCCTTTCGCTCATATGGCCCAATCTCATATGCCATAATTTTGTGGTGTCACTTTCTGTCATGGAAGAAGAAGCCACAGCTGCAGAACCAGTGACTGTAGAACCATCAAGCACATAAAGAGTTCCAATCTTCTTCCCTTTCATAATTGTAAGGGCACCTCTACTAATCTTCATAACTCCACCTTTAGCGGAGTACCTACACCCAATTGAGTCAAGGGTGCCTAGAGAAATAAGATTTCTCTTCAAATATGGGACATATCGCACATCTGTTAGTGTTCTCACAACATCATCATGCATCTTCAGACGAACAGTTCCTTTCCCAACAGCTTTATAAAATGAATCATTCGCCATCATAACAACTCCACTATCAACAACATCATAAGTGGTAAACCATTCCCTATAGGAACACATATGATAGGAACAACCCTAATCAAGAATCCATTCATCACAACCTTTTATTCTTTCTTCACCAACAACTGAGAGAACATTACCATCGGCCTCTGTAATGCTGGCCTCTCCAGGATTTTGGTTTTGTCCATCTCCCTTCTGGTGTTTATGCTTCAATTTATAACAATCGGCTTTAATATGCCCCACCTTCTTGCAATAATTGCAGGTCAAATTCTTATGTTTTGTTTTTTACCTCAATTTCTGTTTTCCACCTCCAAACTCTTTTTCTTTCGACCTCCCTCTAGTAAATAGAGCATCTCCCTGGCTACTATTTGTGTTGGATGTCCCAACAAGTTGATCATCAATCATATATTTACTCAATAGAGACGTTTTCACATCCTCAATAGAAATTGTCTCTCTGCCATACAAAACAATCTCCCGAAAATGCTTGTAGGAAGGGGGTAATGAACATAATAGTAGCACGGCCTAGTCCTAATCTTCTAATTTCACATCCATATGTGATAAATTGACTATAATAGAATTAAAGTCACTGAGGTGTTTCTTAATTGACGTACCTTCTACCATACAAAGAGTATAGAGGCATTCCTTCAATGTCAAACGGTTTGTGAGGGATTTTGTCATATACAATGTCTCCAATCTTAACCAGAGACCAGCAGCGGTCGTCTCTGTCAAAACCTCCTTCAAAACTGTATCTGTCACACATAACTGGATCGCAGTTAGAGCCTTCTCATCCAATTGTTCCTAATCTGCCTCACTCATATCTGTCGGCTTCTTCTCCATCCCTTTCAATGCAGGTTTTAGGTCGTTCTGGGTCAGAACTGCAAGCATTCGAACTCGCCATAACCCGAAACTCATATTGTCGTCGAACTTGTTGATATTGAACTTTGTGATCGTCATCTCCACACCAAAAACAAAACTTTTCCAAATCTGCAACTTCACAACCTTGCTCTGATACCAATTTGTAACGAAAAACGCAGAATCACAGGAAAAATAAATCGGTGCGAATCAATAACAAATAAAATGAGACACAAAGAATTACGTGGTTTGGCTAGGGTAACCTAATCCATGGGCAAGAAGAGACAGGAGAGATTTCACTATGCCAGCCAAAAAGGGTACAAACTGTAGAGCTCAGAGATAGCTCAGAGACGGCTAGGGTTTCAAAGATCAATCCCTAGGTCCTTAATACAGAGTCTTAACTGAGTAAATTTCCAAAACGCCCAACCCAAGTTAGACGGGTTCAATTATAGGCCTACCAACCCATATAGATTCAAGGCACAACATAACACACTATACATTTTACATTTTAAAAAAGTATTAATCCAAAATATTTAATATTTTTTAATTTTTTTCAGTGTGTTGCACGTGCTTTTTTGCTAGTAAGTTCTTTGTAGACCACTACACTAGCTGGTTTTTGCTGATACACACCACTTGTCAATAGATGAATGTTTACAACAGTTAAACAAAGTAATAGTAACACTTAAAAAAGCCTTAGAAGAATGTTCGTAGAAGAAAGCTGTGTTTTCCTTTTGGATATACTCTGTTCGATGTCAGATAGTTACCAAGAAATAATTAAAGGCTATATAATAACAATGTTTCCCCTTTTTGAGAACAAGAATAGATAAAATAAAAATGTAAAATTTTGTATATGTCAAAATTGTGATGCTCATGTACAGTTGAATAATATATACATGGGATGGGAACCTTTAAAGTTCTTTCAGCAAGCATGAACAGGCATTTGATCAATGTAGTGCTCTGACTGCTGTGAGCATGAAATGAAGCATTGATCACTGGCTATCGACAAAAGCAAAGCCTTCTCTGTATCTTTGGATGGATGCCTTCGGATTAAGGAGAGGATGTAGTCCAAGAAGACAGCATTGCAGGGCAAAGTTATTCGGCCGTTTGCAGCTAACCCAAATTCATCTTCAGACATTTTCAGCAACTCTTGGAAGATTGCATTGTTGAGGTGACTTAAAGGAACCTCAAAACGCTTTTCATCTGCAGTGTAGACCACAAAGTGGCCTTTCTCTGAGGTCTTCCTCTGCCTTTTACTGAAATCAGATGGCTGACCATTCCTTGCCTTGGAAAGAAAACGTTTGGGACTCAACATGGCAGCTGCTGATAAGGGATTGAACCGTTTCTGAATTGAGGAAAGTGTAAAGACTGATCTGGGATTGCAAGAGGGCAATGGCTGTGTTGATCTGGGATGCAGCGAGAGTCTAAAATTTATATGGAGAGGAAGGAGGCAAGCAACTAATGAGGAGCCTTACATGTTAGGTAGCTACGGATGTACATCCATGTGATGCAGGTACCCCACAGTACCTAGCAATTTATGTAGCTAAGAGAGTGCCCATGCTTCTGTCCCCTTGACTACGCACAGAGTAAACACTTGATGAGACTTATCTAGGACCTCTGTCTGTTGTAGCTTTGAATAAACGAAGTAATTGATTGTGCAACTGGTGAGAGAAAACCCCGAGGAAGGGACATATATATATATATATATCATAGGTAGAGCTGGGTTCTAATTAATCTGCGTGGATGGTCTTTACTCTTGTTAACCAACCTGGGAAGCATTTCCATGTGGGAATCAGGAAAGCAAGTATGGTCATTTTGTCTGTCACTCTTTTCATGATGTCTATCACTTCTAGAGCAGAATAGGAACGGCCTAATGGGTGGTGGAAAATACAACAGTAGTGAAGATACGTTCAGCTGTTGTCATCGGATATGAAAAATCAGGCAAATATGGCCTACAGTTTCCAGGTTCCACTAGACATGCCCACTCCCCAGAAACTCTTTTCTCTGATATCATCACATGGATGTGTTTCCTCAAGATGGATGTGTTTCCTCAAGGACCCAAAAATATTATATTTCATAAATTATCTTTAATTCTTAAATGCCAAGAAACTCTAGCCAGGCCATAAATCTTGGCTGGCCACGCCATTTTGTTGGACCCATATGTCGAGGGAACCGAAGCATGAGCACTTTCTTGCTCGTGGTACGTACATAATTTGCAATTAGTACTATGACATTAGCACATGGATGTGCATCCTCAGCCACCTAACATGTAAGGCTCCACATCTGTTACTTGTCACCTTCCTCTTCATATATATATTTTAGACTAACGCTGCATCCCGAATCAACATAGCCAAAGGCCTCTTGCAATCCAATATCAGTCATTACACATTCTTCTTCAGTCGACTACACTTGAAGCCCTCAGTAGCAGCCATGTTGAGTCCCAAACGTCTTCTTACCAAAGCAAGGAACGGGCAGATCTCTGACTTTGAAAGGCAGAGGAAGATCTCAGAGAAAGGTCATTTTGTGGTGTACAGTGTAGACGAAGTACGGTTTGAGGTTCCATTAATTCACCTGAGCAATGCAATCTTCCAAGAGTTGCTAAAAATGTCTGAAGATGAATCACATTGCGCTGCAATGCTGTCTTCCTCGAGTACATCCTTTCGTTAATCCGAAGGCACCCATCAGAAGATACAGAGAAGGCTTTGCTTGTGTCCATAGCCAGTAGCCGGTGCTCAACGTCACAATTACAGCAATCAGAGCACTATGGTCATATTCCTGTCCACGGCTGCTGAAAGAATTTTAAGTTAGGTTCTTATAAGATGTATCATTCAACTGTACATGATCTTCACAATTTTGACAAATACAAAATTTACCTTAGTTTACATTCTTTTCCTCTAAATGGAAAATGTTCTTTATTTTTCAATTCTTGATATATAGCTCACTTGATGTCAAACAAATTAATTTATATCTACTGTTAGTGCCAGAAATGTCGTATTGACTATCTTTGACAAAATCCACGTGGTGAACATGGTTGAATTACGAAGGTTAAATCATAAGAAAAATAAGGAATGGAAAGAAATTAGATTGGTGCAAAAGAAGAAGGATTTTAAATTAATTGAGAGGATTACATGTGACAATGAAGATTGATTTGTGGATCTAAGATTGATTGAGGACAACAATCAAGGAACATGACTAAAGCACTTTCCATGAAGAGGGACACGTACTAGTATATAAAGGCATGAAGCTGCCTACATACAGGACATCTGATTTGATATATATTTCAGAGAATTATAGAGAGTCAGAGTCTCCTAAGGCTTATTTGTTCTTCATCCATTTACTTGTAAAGAAGCGGTCGAGGAAATGGAGACGAAGTTGCAACACACCTGCTGAAGTCTGTGTATGAGATAGATCAAATCTCATACTCTGTAAGCTCGAATAAGGGGGAGTTTCAATTGGGATAATAGCTTGACTACTCACGTTGTATGAGTAGGTCTTGATGAAGGATGTAAGAAATCCATTGTTCTGTAATGGTGTTCTACAAGGAGTTGTAACTGTTCTTATAACCTTGGTGAAGGTTTGTAACACTCTTGACTTAGTGGATTGTTATTATCCGAGGCACAAAGCCCCGCAGATTAGGAACGATTCTTCCGAATTGCGATAACATCTTGGTTGTCTTTACAATATTTTTTATTGTTTGCTTGATGTTTGAGTCAGTGTTTCAAGAGGAGTCTTAAACACCTATATGTTTATCTAACCTATATCTCCAGAACACTTTCGTCCACTAAGGCAAAAGAAAAATGGCGTCTTGGTTGGTTTCCTATGTACTACAACCAACACCATGATATTGAAACAGGTTTCTAGATGATATGGTTTAGCTAACCTCTTAGGTCATGTGAAAGAACAGAACCAGGACACAATCTTAAAGGAGGTAGATCTCATAAAAGGGAGCATCCAGTCATGCACGAATTTTTTATCAAACCACTTAAGGGAGATATATCTTGTTTATCCATTACTTTTAGTACTATTAGACAGCATAAAAATAACATAATTACCTAGGAAACTTAAAATATTGCAAAATGAGAAAAAGTATATATTTGGACCTAAGTCCGCTTAAATTGGAATTAGGTATGCAATTGGCAGTACTCTGGAGTAGTGTTGATGATTGAATACTTAATTCCACTTGTACAACTTTGGCTACGCTTCCAGCCATGAGCACAAAGATCTTGCAACTTATAAAAATTATAAGTGCCAAAATTACTAGGGTTAAAAAAGAGGAACAACCCCTTAATTATTTGACATTTCAGAGTCTGAATCGAGTCTACGCCTAAACATTACAACTCGACAAGTAAACAGATCACTAATCGAGGCTTAGCAACCTTTCCCTCCTCTACCAACATGTACCACCCAAAAAATCCATGATTAACTTAGCTCTACATAAATTGCTCATCAAATGATAAGCTGAATACTCGTAAAATTCAAAGCACCACACAACAATACTTGAACTGGTTTTATTTGTCTTCTTGTAAATTACAAGGATTTTGAGGAAAGGAGAACGTAGGAATGCTCAATTTACTCAAAAAGGAATGTTGCCTTGCATTATTATTTCAAAGATTTGAAAGGTAATAAACTGAGGCAGAAAAAATTTGTATATAAAGTATCAAAATTGCATCCCTAAGATCTACATTTCGAGCCAGCTTGTTAGTCCATGTACAAAAGCTTTGAGCAAATTCAATTAATAACTAGGGACAAACAATTGTCGGGTTAGCTCTTGTTGGACTAAGGAAGACGTTAAGCACCGAACTGTGCTCACAGATTCGAGCAAGGCCATCTGTAAATCTTCACCCAGCGATCTCTGCATCAAGGAGATCAAGTGTTCCATGCAAACACCATCACAAGGCAGCACAATTGGACCATTTCCCGGCAGACCATATTCATCTTCAGACACTTCCAACAAAGCTTGGAAAATGGGATTGCTGAGGTAAGTCAAAGGAAGGACGAAGCGCTCACAATCTGCTGTGTAAGCAACAAAATGACCCTTATCTACAGATCTGCTGGAAGATGCACTCTTGCTTGCAACGAGTTTCTTCACCAGTTTCTTGGGGCTCATCATCCTTTCCAAATGAAGAGTTAAATAAAGGGCTTGGAGAGGAAAAATTCTGATTGGCAATTTGTAATGTAAGTGGATCCAAAAGGTGTGGTGGAGTGCCAGATCCCCCATGTAAGTAAGATATATATATATAGATGGAGGGGGATTCCAGTCTGCATGGCAGAGGGTCTTTAGTTACTCTTGTCTGCTCACCTGGGAAGCAATTCCATGTGGGGAGGAAAGCATGTCGGGTCTTGTATCATATGCCTAACGTGTGGCAAGAAATTTTAGATCAGCTCATGAATATCAGAACTCTTTGGAGTAATGGTTGATATTTTGTTTCGTCACACACATACGTATCAAAATTTGTTACAGGAATATATCACTATCCAATGGAGGAATGGTTGAATATCCTGAGACCGGCCAGCTCAAACTGCTTTAAATGGGCCACAACTTTTGTCTCTCTCAAGTTGTTAGAGGAATTAATCACTGAGCGGTTGATGAAGCCCTACCTTTTCCAGGATCTACAAATTTCTTTCTTCGTTTATCATCACATGAATGTGTCTCCTCAAGGACCCAAAAATGTAATCAGAGCTACAACAGACAGAGGTCCTAGATAAGTCTCATCAAGTGTTTACTCTGTGCGTAGTCAAGGGGACAGAAGCATGAACACTCTCTTACCTACATAAATTGCTAGGTACTGTGGGGTACCTGCATCACATGGATGTACCTCCGGAGCTACCTAACATGTAAGGCTCCTCATTGGTTTCTTGCCTCCTTCCTCTCCATATATATTTTAGACTCTCGCTGCATCCCAGATCAACACAGCCATTGCCCTCTTGCAATCCCAGATCAGGCTTTACACTTTCCTCAATTCTGAAACTGTTCAAGCCCTGAACAGCAGTAGCCATGTTGAGTCCCAAACGTTTTCTTTCCAAGGCAAGGAATGGTCAGTCATCTGATTTCAGTACAAGGCAGAGGAAGACCTCAGAGAAAGGCTACTTTGTGGTCTACACTGCAGATGAGAAGCGTTTTGAGGTTCCTTTAAGTCACCTCAACAATGCAATCTTCCAAGAGTTGCTGAAAATGTCTGAAGATGAATTTGGGTTAGCTGCAAACGGCCGAATAACTTTGCCCTGCAATGCTGTCTTCTTGGACTACATCCTCTCCTTAATCCGAAGGCATCCATCAAAAGATACAGAGAAGGCTTTGCTTTTGTCGATAGCCAGTGATCGATGCTTCATCTCATGCTCACAGCAGTCAGAGCACTACATTGATCAAATGCCTGTTCATGCTTGCTGAAAGAACTTTAAAGGTTCCCATCCGATGTATACATTATTCAACTGTACATGAGCATCACAATTTTGACATATACAAAATTTCACATTTTATTTTATCTATTCTTGTTCTCAAAAAGGAGAAACATTGTTATTATATATATAGCCTTTAATTATTTCTTGGTAACTATCTGACATCGAACAGAGTATATCCAAAAGGAAAACATACAACTTAATTTCTTCTATGAGGATTCTTCTAAGGCTTTTCCTAAGTGTTACTATTACTTTGTTTAATTGTTGTAAACATTCATCTATTGACAAGTGGTGTGTATCGCAAAAACCAGCAAGTGTAGTAGTCCAAGTAGAATCGGCAACAAAAGTCCGAATGTTGATTCTACAAAGAACTTACTAGCAAAAAAAGCACCTGCAACACACTGAAAAAAAATTAAAAAAAATTAAATATTTTGGATTAATATTTTTTTAAAATATAAAACGTTTAGTTATTATAAAATTATTGTACCTTACCCCATGACACCTTCCCAGAATGCCACCACCAATCCAAGCTGATAAAATAAGCCCTAGCTTGAAAAGTCAACCAAACAAAGAGGCCAAGTCCAACTCCACTAATATATAGGCCTCGTACCCCACTGATAGGCCCAACCCTGTTCTATTGACCATTCAGACCCAGCCCCATTGTCAGGTCCGACCCTGCCCACCGATAGGAATGACCCTGCCCACCGATGGGCCTGACCGTGCCCCGCCAACAGGCCCCAACCTGCCCTGCCAATAAGCTTGACCCTACCCCACTAACAGGCCCAACCCACCCCACTAACAGGCCCAAGTCTATCTTGCTAAGACGCCCAACCATGCCCTGTTGAGAGGTCCAACCTAGCCCTGCTGAAAGCCCCAACATTCTATTTTTTCTCAAACTCAGCTTCATCCCACTATCCTGAATACTCTCTTTCACTCTCCTGAATTTTCTATTTGTTTTAAATTCCTGCCCATCTCAAACGGCAACTAATTGAGATTTCTTTTATATATTTTCTCTTCTAAATTATCTCCTAATAATTCTATTTTTCATTTATTATCTTTCCCAATCTTCTCACCTATTCTCCAATTTCCCTATTCCCTCTCCTACTAAACTAATTTATTCCTCTAACTTATCTCCCCACTTAACTCCCATAGTGTCCTCTACACGCCAGCCATCCTCCCTCTTTCCCTATTTTTTCACCTCCTTAGTCCCTTGTTTTTCTCCCTTGGAGGCTTTTCCTGGGATTGTTAAATTTATTTTTATTAAATTAAAAGGAGGCCATAGGAGAAGCCACATAAGCTTGCCAACCTCTGCCATGCTTCTCCGTCAAGGTAGTAGCTTGCGAGCGAAACCCTCTTGTCTTCCTCAACTTCGTGGTAGTCGAAGAATTGTTTTGCTTTTGTGAGCCACATGGTGGGGTCTTCATAGTCCACATAGCATGGACAATCAATCCTGATGATTCTTTTGTGAATGGTTGGAGGAGCCGAAGGTACTTGCCAAGCACGACATGAGTTATCCTCGTAGAGATCAGGTTCGTTAACTGGGTTGCGCACCCTGGAAGTTGCTTGAGGAGAAATTGGATGAGGGGCTGGGAAACCAGGTGGTGAGTGTGGGTGAGTGCCAGAAGAGAAAGCTCGTAAGAGGACTTACTGGCTATTTTGAATGTTCGTGAGAGTGCGGTTGAGAGATCAGTAATTACTTTCTATATTCGTCATACGGGCCTCAAGCGAATGTGTGTCTGAAGTTGAAAGTACTCCTCTCTCATTCTAATGTTCTGCTGGTTGTCGAGAGACAGTTGGACCTGACTCAGAAGTAGGGTAAGTTGGGTATGTCTGGTTGGTGCTGGAGTCCGCCATGAGTGCAGATCGAAAGGAAAATTGTGGGTGAATTGTGGTAGAGAAGCGTCGAGCAAGGTCAACTGAGGATGGTGGGGTTTGTGGAGGCCCTAGAATGGGTGGTGGTGGAGGTGCCACAAGCCAGCGTTCATTGTGGAGTTCTAGCGTGTGGTTTGGCCAGAAAGAAAGGTAGGGTAGGGGTCGTAAGGAGGAGGAGGACGTTGGGAGAAGCTAAGGGGTATAGAGGGAAGAAAGATGGAAGTGAGTGTGGAAAAACCCTAATTTTGCTGGGAAGAGAAGGGTCCCTAAAAATTCGAGGTGTAGGGGGAAACCCTAATGTAGTCTAGGCGACCCCCTACAATTTTGGGAATAGGGTAAAAACCCTAAAAGTGGTGTCTTGGGTTCATAAAAAAGAAGAGAAGTTGAGTCTTGAATATGGGGGAATGAAGATGTTAGCGCATGGATGTTCAGTTGGCTATTTATGACAAAACAAATCGTGGTTAAGAGTTCTGGGAACTCATTCTGATTTATAATTCTGGCCCAAGTCAGAGACGAGAAGTATAGAGTGATTGTGTTTCCTTTTTTATATAGGAAAGAAATCAGCACAGGATATGTTTGAGGCTAAATATGGAACAGATGAGAAGTCTGGAGTGATTGAGTTTCCTACTTGAGATAGGAAAGAAATCAGCACAGGATGTGATGTGGCTAAAGACAGAAAAAGACATGGTTAACCCTAAAGATATATATATAGCACAGTATGGTTAACCCTAAAGATATATATATAGCACAGTATGTGCTGGGTTAGGGTTACGCAAAAACTGAAGATTATCTAGCAAGGATGAGTTTGAGGGGGAGCTAGAGGAGAAGATCGATATGCTTACATCCTGGATTTTATATGTAATTGTTGAAGCTAATCAAGAGATCCACGAGTTTATCAAGAAGCTATTAACCATCGTAATAGTGTTCTCATCCTGAGAAGACTGCGTGAAGAAACTCCCTAGTGATAGGGAATACACTAAGGGGGAGACTTAGTGTGTGAGTATCGAAGGGCTTCTGTTGAAGTGAGTAGACAAGAAGCTTGTCTAGGAAGAGGCTGTTGTTCGAGTCCTTGAGAGGAGGAGAACTTATTACTGTAAGTCTTGTTGTTGAACTTCTGTAATACTATTACTAGTGGATTTTGATACCCTGGGCCGAATGCCCCGCAGATTAGGAATGATTGGTTCCGAACTGCGATAACAAATCACTTCTATGTCTATGATCTATAAGTATAACGTTAAGTGTCATTACACCTGTCCTCGGGTGTAAGTACACTCATGCATACACGTCTTAAGTTTACAGGGAATTTTGTAAGTACACTCCTGAGTACACGTCTTAAGTTTACTGGGACTTTCAAGTGGTATCAGAGTGGGCTCCAGGTCAGTTTGGAGATAAGCGAGCTTTAGAAACTTGACGTGGAGGAAAATGGCAGCATATCATAAGGAAGGGGCTTCAAACACAAGATCACCACTACTTGATGGAACAAATTACGCCTACTGGAAGGCAAAGATAAAAATTTATATCAAGGCTTAGGATGAAAGAGCCTGGCGATCTGTTGAAGACGAATGGATACCTCCAACAATTGAAGTTGGAGAAGGAGTTGATAAAAAGAGAGTTTTAAAACCTAGTTCAGAATGGAACGATGAGGAAGACAAGCTACCTAACTGCAACTCCAAAGTATTGAATGCAATTTTTGGAGGAATTGATGAAGAACAATTCAGGAGAGTATCTGCATGCACTACGGCTAAAGAGGCATGGAAGATATTGAAGGTTCATTATGAAGGAACTGAAAGTGTACGTGCAGTAAAGTTGCAGATGCTAATGACTCAGTTTGAGCTTACGAGGATGAGAGATGATGGGACGATCTTGGAATTTGAAGGTAAGATCAGAGACATTGCAAATCAATCTGCCAACCTGGGAGACAGGATACCTCAAGACCGATTGGTCAAAAAGGTACTTCGTTCACTCTCTTCAAAATTTAAGATGAAAAGAATTGCTTTTGAAGAAAACAGATCTTTAAACGATATGACCTTGGATGAACTGATTGGGTCTTTGAAAACTTTCGAGATGAATGAAGAGTCAAGTGATTCAATAAGAGAAAATAAGAGAGAAAGTGTAGCACTTCAGACCTTTGCAAGCAATGAAGTGACTTAGTCAACATAGGAAACCGATACTCCCACCATTACCCTAACAGAGTTAGATGCAAAGGTGTCTCTTCTGGCAAAAGGACTTAACAAGTTTATAAAAAAAGCAAGAAGAAGAATTATTCCTCAGGAGAAGGCAAACAAAGTGGAGTAAGCTTTGATTCAGCAAACAGGAGTAAAGTCATAACGTGCTATGTATGTGGAGGCCGAGGACACATCCAATCAGAATGTCCTACCTACCTAAAAAAGAAAAAGTTGTTTGTTGCTGCCTGGAGTGATGATAGTAGTACTTCTGAAGATGATGAATGTAATTATGTTGCATTCACTGTTAGTACTCAAGTGAACAGTAAACTACCAGTGCAAGAAAAAATTCATGGTCTCACAAAAGCTCTTGATGATGAAACAGATGATGAGGATGATATTGGTACAGTGGAGAACATCATCAAGCAGTGGGATGGGGTTCTTGAGAGTACTAAGGTTCTGAGAGAGCAAGTTGGAGCTCTTGAAAGAGAGAAGATTGTGGTGAAGCAAAAACTTGATGAGAAAGAGGCAGAAGCTAGAAAAATAAAAAGTAAAGAAAGCCTGTTGAGAAAATAGATTTGTGTATTAGATGAAGAGAACCACGTGCTAAAGCAGAAAGTGAATGAAAAAGAGGAAAAAATTCTTAAAATGGAAGAAGAACTAAGGAAGGCAAAGGAGATTTGGGTGAAGTTTGACAAAGGCAAGCAGCAACTAGATGATATACTGACTCAAGAGAAATGAAGGGGTAATAAGCATGGACTGGGATACCGTGGTGCCAGTTCATCTCTGCAACCAGCCTATACTCAGACTCATCATAAACGGATCAGAAAGTTTATTCCTACATGCCATTACTGTGGGGTCTATGGCCATATCAGACCTTATTTCTACAAGTTACAAAGATTTTGGAGAAGGAATGGAAGTCGTAAAGGAGTTAAATCTACTGCTCAAAATCTAGTTTGGGTAAAGAAAGAGATTGGTCTATTTGCTGCTCATATTGCTAGAAAATAAAACATTGATGGAATATGGTATTTTGATAGTGGTTGCTCTAGACATATGAGAGGAAATACTGAGTTTTTTACAAATCTACACAAGGAAAATGGTGGACAAGTCACTTTCGGAGATGGTGCAAAAGGATCTGTAGTTGGAAGAGGTGATTTGAATGTTCAAGGGCTTCCCAAGCTAAAGAATGTGTTGTTCGTTGATGGGCTGAAAGCAAACTTGATAAGTATCAGCCAACTGTGTGACCAGAACTTGTATGTTAAGTTTACCAAAGATGGCTGTCAGGTAATGGATGATAAACACATCTGTATACTGGAATGAACAAGAACATGTGATAATTGCTATAAGTTACTTTTGTCGCACCAGTGTCAGTACACTAGAGAGAATACTGCTCAACTGTGGCATAAGCGACTGGGACATATACATGCCAGAGGGTTACATAAGCTGGTAAAGTATGGAGCGGTTAGAGGGCTGCCTACTCTAACAGGGACTGTTGAGACTGTATGTAAAGGGTGCATGGAAGGTAAACAACATCGAACTCCTCATCCTGCATTAAAGATCATCACCACCAAATAACTACTGGAGTTGTTGCATATTGATTTAATGGGGCCAGTCCAGACTGAGAGCATAGCTCGGAAAAAGTATGTACTGGTTTGTGTTGACGACTTCACTAGATTCACATGGGTTGAGTGTCTCAGAGAGAAATCAAAGGCCTTCAAATTATTTGTCAATCTATGTAAATGGCTTATGACTGAAAAGTTTGATTCCAGGAGTATGGAAGGGATTTCTGTAGAATACTCCAGGAACAGTCATGCATACAGAGTATTTCTGAGAAGTGCAAACATAGTCATTGAAACTGTGAATGTGAAAATAGCTGACCAAAATGAGGATCTTCAAATGTTAGACAATGAGCACTTACCCTTCATCCAAAAGGAAGGAACTATTAGTACGGTGACGGGTACATTTAAAGCTACTAGTGTTGATACACCTGAAGTTACACTAGTAGAACTATCTATTGAAGAATCATCAGAAGATATGGAAGTGTCTTATATGGAGACTCAAGAAAGTGTTTCTGCTAAAGAAAAGGCATCGTCTATAAGAGTGCAGAAGAATCATCCGGCTAATGCAATAATTGGTAATGTAAATGAAGGAATGAAGACCAGAGGTAAGAAAAAGAATTATGGAGACATGGTTAAATTTGTATGTTATACCTCACTAGTAGAACCCAGAAAAGTGGAAGTGGCTCTAAAAGATGAGTTCTAGATAAGAGCCATGCAAGAGGAACTTGAGCAGTTTGAGAGGAATAGAGTTTGGACACTTGTACCTCGTCCAACAAATTTAAATGTCATAGGTACTAAGTGGGTGTTCAAGAACAAGACAGTTGAAGGTGGAAAGGTTACATTGGAATACTTATCGACTGAGAATCAGCTGACAGACATATTTACAAAGAGTTTGGATGCAAAAAGATTTGAGTTCCTTCGTGGAGCTCTGGGGTTGTGCTGCATATGAAAGAGTACTAGTTAGTGTACTTAGACTTGTAAGTACACAGAGAAAAGAGAAAAAAAAAAAAAAAAAAAAAATCCAGAATATGTGTATTTGGGGGAAGGTGAAAGGGTAAAGGTAAAAATTTGATTTTTCATGTTCGATACCACTGTTCGAACTCCTGGAGCTTGACGATGACAACAAAGGAGAAAATCACAATAAGGACGCGCTGCAATGCTAGAATGGCAAGATTGACAGTAGATTCAACCTCCACAAGTGATAGCCAAGGTACAAAATCTACTACTTCATCTTTCGTACCTTCGTTGAATGGTGAAGAATACAACGACCATGGAGACTCGATGGCTCCTTCAGTGGAGACACTAGTCGTTGCTGCGGAAATGCCCTCACAGGTACAGGAGAGTGATTTGATGGAAGACAATGTCACACTTTGACATTTTCTTGATGTTCTTGTAACGAACAAACGCACAGTACACACAAGTGTACCTCCGAACCCTATGAGAATGACAGCTGAGAGTAGTGAAGAAGAAGAGGATGATTCGCCTCTCATCATTCCTCGCAATCGCAAGTTGTTTCAATCCTCGGATCAAAAAGTGCGACTTCGAGAATCAATGATTTTGCAAAGACAGAAGGGTATAAAGGGTATGCGATCAAACGATTCGCCTATTAGAGTTGATGTTGAAGAAGAAGAAATGGAGTTTCAAGCTGCCACATAAAATGTTCGACAGCTAGTTCAGGAATCGCAAATTCAAAAACAAGGATCTACAAGTAAAAAGAAAGGCAAGGGTGCTACACAAGCTGCGGGTAAGTTGAGGTCTGATTATACAGAACACCAGAAATTGTGCACTAAAAAGTTCAAGCCTCCGGTAAAAGAGAAGAATGCAAGATTTACAAACTCAGATGCAGAGAAGAGATTCTTAACAGTAATCTAGAAAGAATTTCGTCCAGAAAAAGAGTTGAATTTGGACGAATTCAAGTTAATCATTCCATTGTTGGAAAACCTTGGTTTCATGAGCACAGTTACTCACATTGCACCGTATTCACCAATAGTTGTGCAAGAGTTTTATGCAAACCTGACAAGACCACAACAGAGTATGAGGTGTACAGTGTATGTACGGGGCATCTGGTACGAATTTGGGGCTACACAAATTGCAGATTATCTCGGTTTTCAGTTGTGCCACAGAGAATCAGAGGAGACAAATGATGAAAGTATGTTAAAGGAATTGACAGGTGGACAGATCCATTAGTGGCCAGCCTCCCATGTATTTCTAGCTTCGAAGTTAACACCTAAGTACTCAACACTTCATAAGATTGCCATCTAGAATTGGGTACCAACCAGACATAGAAGAACTATTCATAAAAGTTTGCTGGATTTTTTGTACAGAATAGGCACAAAACAGAGAATCGATTTAAGTGGAAGGATTTTTTAACAGATCGTTAAAGTGTCTGATCAGACTAATAAGCAAGGGTGCCTCACGTTTCCGTCCTTGATTCATGGCATCCTTAACAAGCAAAAACCCGTAGGTCTCACAGAGTTAGTGCTGGTTCATGGCAAAAAGAACAAGTTACGAAACAAGACAAGCACACTGAACAAAGAAAAAGTGTCAGAAGATGGTGTGGTTTCCATTTCTGAAGAAGTTGAACCTGCTGAGAGATCAGATCCAGTGGTAAGTGTTAGTGTGATGCCTTCTCTACCCTTATCTGTACCATTAAGTGCAATTACAACTGACAGTACACTTATGACTGTGGTATGTGCTGTACCTCCAACGACTGTCTCTGCGGCACCATCAATCCCTCGAGATGAGCATATTGAGGATATGCCTATGCATGAAGGTTCGGATAACCACCCAGAATTACATCCGCTGTCGGCTACATCTGATACAATTCTTATGCCCCCACTACAAACGAGGGATGACATTAATCTCAGATTTTCTCCAGCACACTTTGTGCATCAGAGTCCATAGTCTTCAGGTAATTATTTTGATCAGATGACTCATGATTATCTCACTCGGAGGTTGTAGGGTGTGAAGAATGAGATGGATGATTTAGGGCGATGACAATATTTCATGAGGAATGAGATGAAACTTTTAAAGTATCTCATTTCAAAGAGAAACCAGCCTCCCTCTTCTCAGTAAAGGATCTGTTAGTGGCTTTCTTTTTGACAAAAAGGGGGAGAAGAGTTGAGAAGAGTACAATGGTGGTGATCAATTTCAAAAATTTCAGAACTATTTTCTATTTACTTACTTCTACTACTAAGTACTGCATATAAGTTTAGCTGCATGTGTATCTGGACACAGTTGACACTTCATGGTTGATGGATACAATTGACTGATGATAGGATGTGTGGTTTAATGTGTGGATTTTGCACTATTAAGGAGAATGGTATGATTTCAGAGCCTTTTCTATTCATTTATGTGAATGTGCTTACGTGAGAAATTGAATGTTCGTTTATGAGAAAGTATACATGTCTAGAACTCAGAACAAGTATATAGTGCGTAGCTGAATTCAGATGAGGGTGTATCTGTGTTATCAAGGAGTTTTGTCAAAAAGAGCCAAAGGGGGAGAATGTTAGCCCATAGATGTTCAGTTGGCTATTTATGACAAAATAAATCGTGGTTAAAAGTTCTGGGAACTCATTCTGATTTATAATTCTGGTCCAAGTCAGAGACGAGAGGTATAGAGTGATTGTGTTTCCTATTTTATATAGGAAATAAATCAGCACAGGATATGTTTGAGGCTAAATATGGAACAGGCGAGAAGTCTGGAGTGATTGAGTTTCCTACTTGAGATAGGAAAAAAATCAGCACAGGATGTATGTGGCTAAAGACAGAAAATGACATGGTTAACCCTAAAGATATATATAGCACATTATGTTCTGGGTTAGGGTTAGGGTTACGGAGAAACTGAAGATTATCTAGCAAGGATGAGTTTGAGGGGGAGCTAGAGGATAAGATCAATATGCTTACATCCTGGATTTTATATGTAATTGTTGTAGCTAATCAAGAGGTCTACGAGCTTATCAAGAAGCTATTGACCTTTGTAATAGTGTTCTCATCCTGAGAAGACTGCGTGAAGAAACTCCCTGGTGATAGGGAACACACTAAGGGGGAGACTTAGTATGTGGGTATCGAAGGACTTCTATTGAAGTGAGTAGACAAGAAGCTTGTCTAGGAATAGGCTGTTGTTCGAGTCCTTGAGAGGAGAAGAACTTATTACTGTAAGTCTTGCTGTTGAACTTCTGTAATACTCTTACTAGAGGATTTTGATACCCTGGGCCGAATGCCCCGTAGATTAGGAACGATTGGTTCTAAACTGCAATAACAAATCGCTTATGTGTCTATGATCTATAAGTATAACAATAAGTGTCATTACACCAGTCCTCGGGTGTAAGTAAACTTCTGCGTACACGTCTTAAGTTTACAGGGAATTCTGTAAGTACACTTCTGAGTACAGGTTTACTGGGACTTTCAGAAGAAAATTAGAATTTTTCGATTTTGTAGGAGAAAAAAATATTTGAGTCTTGGGTGGGGGGGGAAAGATGGAGGGGTAGTATGGATCGTGGAGTGGTGGAATTTATCAGAGGTTTGATTAATGATGTAGCTCGCAGGGGATGGAAAAAAAAAAAATCCCATCATGAACCAACTCTCAGGCCAAGTTGATAAGACGGGGAGATGAACGCAGGTCTAAGTTGATACGACGGGGAGATGAACGCAGGTCCAAGTTGATACGACAGGGAGATGAACGCATGTCCAAGTTGATACGACTGGGATATGAACGCAGGTCGTTGCCAAAGAGCTGTTCTATGGAATGACGTTTACATCTTGAGTGCGCAGCAATGGAAATGGGATTCAAGTGTCTAGATCAGTCAACAACGGGAAAATATGAGGAAAACAACACGAAAGAGGAAGAGGGAAAAAGAGATCAGAGCATCGAGGGAGAAAAGAGGATTTAATTTGGTTGTAATGTCTTGCCCCCAACATGGTCTTGACTGGTCAATTTATTTAGCTCAACTCAATGTAAAAGGACTACAATGCCCCATGATGTAGGGCTGAAATTCATACTTAAGCAAAATATAACCAAAGCAAAGTGAACAACATAATCTGAGGTAAACTTAGGGGTGGCAATGATTTGGATATATTCAATATCCAAATCAAATCAAATCAATATTTTTGTTATTGGATATCCATTACCAATCCAATAAGCCTATTGGACTCTTATCGGATATCCAATAAGAATCCAATAAGCTTATTGGATCCGTATTGGATATCCAATACGGATTCGTTAAGAAAAGAACCGGTTAAAATTAAAATTAAATTTTATATAATTAAATTAAAAATTAAATTGAAAAAAAATATAGAGAGAAAAAAATTAGAGAGAGAAAGAGAGAAAAACTTAGAGAGAGAAAGAGAGAAAACTTAGAGAGAGAAAGAGAGAAAACTTAGAGAGAGAAAGAGAGAAAAACTTAGAGAGAGAAAGAGAGAAAACTTAGAGAGAGAAAGAGAGAAAAACTTAGAGAGAGAAAGAGAGAAAACTTAGAGAGAGAAAGAGAGAAAACTTAGAGAGAGAAAGAGAGAAAACTTAGAGAGAGAAAGAGAGAAAACTTAGAGAGAAAGAGAGAAAAACTTAGAGAGAGAAAGAGAGAAAACTTAGAGAGAAAGAGAGAAAACTTAGAGAGAGAAAGAGAGAAAACTTAGAGAGAGAAAGAGAGAAAACTTGAGAGAGAAAGAGAGAAAACTTAGAGAGAGAAAGAGAGAAAACTTAGAGAGAGAAAACTTAGAGAGAGAAAGAGAGAAAACCTAGAGAGAAAGAGAGAAAACCTAGAGAGAAAGAGAGAGAACCTAGAGAGAGAACCTAGAGAGAAATAGAGAAAACCTAGAGAGAAATAGAGAAAACCTAGAGAGAAATAGAGAAAACCTAGAGAGAAATAGAGAAAACCTAGAGAGAAATAGAGAAAACCTAGAGAGAAATAGAGAAAACCTAGAGAAAAATAGAGAAAACCTAGAGAGAAATAGAGAAAACCTAGAGAGAGAGAAAACATAGAGAGAGAAAGCAGAGGGCCCTTCACCCAAAGATGACCCATCATCGAAAGGCTCCGACCTCATCCACGCCAAATTCAAACTTGCCGACGGTACAGCCCCGTAGTGGAGTTTTTGGGAGGCTCCCCGGCCAAGATCCTTCGCCACGACGCCGCCGCAGGCGCAGCTGAAAGTGTTTTCACTACCCACCCAGCGCTTTTGCCTCCCCGCCCCCGACGGGCAGTGGGTGAGATCCTCGCCAACCACTTGCTCAACCTTGTCCGGGCGCCCACGCCCCCCGTGGGCGCTGAAGCCGCAAGATTTCCACACTGGAGATTTTCTCCCACCGCCGCCTTCAGCTCCACGCCACGCCCGCGACAAGGAGACCTCCGCCGCTATCTCCGCCATAGCTGGCATCGCAGGCCGGATCCCCGGCGATGGGCAAGTGCTTGCTCGAGACGGTGATGGATCATTTTGAGGATTGTGGGTGGCGGAGGGACAAAGGATTCGTGGAAAGGGAGGGGGGAGAGTCGGGAGGGAGGGAGGAAGGAGGGGGGAGGGAGAGTCGGGAGGGAGGGAGGCCGGGAGGAGGGAGGTCGGGAGGAGGGAGGTCGGGAGGAGGGAGGTCGGGAGGGGGGAGAGTCGGGAGGGGGAGAGTCGGGAGGGGGGGAGAGTCGGGGGGGGGGAGAGTCGGGAGGGAGAGTCGGGAGGGGGGAGAGTCGGGAGGGGGGGAGAGTCGGGAGGGAGGGAGAGTCGGGAGGGAGGGAGGAAGGAGGGGGAGGGAGGTCGGGAGGGGGGAGTCGGCGTCGGGTCGGCTTCGGGTCGGCTTCGGGTGCCATGGATATCCATTAACCTATTGGATAAAATTCAAAATCAAATCATTCACAAATGAACATCCGATTAATAGCTTATCGGATATCCGTTTATTAATGATTTGATTTGAATTTTTTGTTTTTGATTTGAAGGTCCGTCCATTGCCACCCCTAGGTAAACTACTCTGGCAGGGAGAGCCCGTAACAGATTTTGCGGAAAGGAGGGCGTACGAATGATCAATTTACTCAAAAAAGGAATATTGCCTTACATTATTATTTCAAAGCTTTGAAAGGTAAAATATTGAGGCAAAAAACAATTGTATATAAAGTGTCAAAATTGCATCTGTATGATCTACATTTCGAGCCAGCTTGTAAGTCCGTTTACAAAAGCTTTGAGCAAATTAGTCCTTTAACAACTAGAGACAAAAAATTGCAGTGTTAGCTCTTGTTAGACAAAGGAAGACGTTAAACACCGAGTTGTGCTTATAGATTCGAGCAAGGCCGTCTGTAAATTTTCACACAGCGATCTCTGCATCAAGGAGAACAAGTATTCCATGCAAACACCGTCACATGGCAGCACAATTGGACCATTTCCCGGCAGACCATATTCATATTCAGACACTTCTAACAAAGCTTGGAAAATGGGATTGCAGAGGTAAGTCAATGGAAGGACAAAGCGCTCGCAATCTGCTGTGTAAGCAACAAAATGACCCTTATCTACTACAGATCTGCGGGAAGATGCACTCTTGGTTGCTGCGAGTTTCTTCACCAGCTTCTTAGGGCTCATCATCTTGTCGAAATGAAGAGTTGCACAACGAGGTTTGGGAGGAAAAAACCCGAGTGTTAATTTGCAAGGTTAGTGGATCCAAAAGGTGTGGTATACTCGAGTGCCAGAATCCCTTTGTAAGTAAGAAATATATAAATGGAGCTGAATTCCAGCATTGCATGGCAGAGGGTCTATAGACACTCTTGTCTGCTCACTGGGGAAGCAATTCCACGTGTGGAGGAAAGCATGTCTCGGGTCTTGTATCATATGCCCAACGGATGGTTGAATATCCACTGTTGGCAACGCCTAGGGTGAAATCACATAGCGGTGGATTAAGCCCTACCTTTTCCAGGATCCACAAATTTCTTTCTTCCTTTTATCATCACATGGACGTGTCTCCTAAAGGACCCAAAAATGTATTCAAAGCTACAACAGACAGAGGTCCTAGATAAGTCCCATCAAGTGTTCACTCTTGCGTAGTCAAGGGGACAGAAGCATGAGCGCTCTCTTAGCTGCTTAAATTGCTAGGTACTGTGGGGTACCTGCATCACATGGATGTACATCCGTAGCTACCTAACATGTAAGGCTCCTCATTAGTTGCTTGCCTCCTTCCTCTCCATATATATTTTAGACTCTCGCTGCATCCCAGATCAACACAGCCATTGCCCTCTTGCAATCCCAGATCAGCCTTTACACTTTCCTCAATTCAGAAACGTTTCAAGCCCTGATCAGCAGCAGCCATGTTGAGTCCCAAACGTTTTCTTTCCAAGGCAAGGAATGGTCAGCCATCTGATTTCAATACCAGGCAGAGGAAGACCTCAGGGAAAGGCCACTTTGTGGTGCACACTGCAGATGAGAAGCGTTTTGAGGTTCCTTTAAGTCACCTCAACAATACAATCTTCCAAGAGTTGCTGAAAATGTCTGAAGATGAATTTGGGTTAGCTGCAAACGGCCGAATCACTTTGCCCTGCAATGCTGTCTTCTTGGACTACATCCTCTCCTTAATCCGAAGGCATCCATCAAAAGATACAGAGAAGGCTTTGCTTTTGTCGATAGCCAGTGATCGATGCTTCATCTCATGCTCACAGCAGTCAGAGCACTACATTGATCAAATGCCTGTTCATGCTTGCTGAAAGAACTTTAAAGGTTCCCATCCGATGTATATATTATTCAACAGTACATGAGCATCACAATTTTGGCAAATACAAGGGAAAGATTGTTATTATATGGCCTTTAATTATTTCATGGCAACAATCTGACTTCGAACACTGTATAATTCCCATAATGGTATTCAACATACGTTGGCTACCATCTTAAAATATCCAATAGTACCATTATATAAAATATTGAAGGCAAAACGGGTTTCTAGATGATATATTTTCTTTCTTAATGCACCCAAGATTGGAGCATATTTCTGGGGTAAGTGGTGTCTAGAAACCAATAAATTTCTTTTCTTAATACCCAATAAATTAGTAGATGATATATCATTTATAATTTCTTCACTAGCTTATTAGGGCTCATCTGTATGTGAATACAAAGGGTGTGCAAGTGGTGTCTAGAAACCAAATTACCTGGAGCTGGATTCCAATCAGATCTAGTACCAAGGCCTTTTCACTTGTCATGAGCTAACCGGTGATGCAATTCCATGTGGGGAAGAAAGCATATTTGTAGGTTCTTGTGCATGGTCTTTTCTTCTTTTCTGTCACTTCTGCAGCCAAACACTATCTAAAGGGTGGCGAAAATTTCTGCTTTAGTAACATCAGTGTCATCATCGGTTATCTCAGAAGACAAACTTTTGACTAGAGCCAGCAACCATGTGACTTCAAGCACTCTTACTAGGATAAGCAAATTAAAATTACCCAATAGCTACTTGCCACCTAGCTCTTTAAGTATAAGAGCTTTAGCCAACAATCAAATTATGCCCGCATCAGCAGCCACATTTTTGAGTCCCTAAAGATTTATTTCAAAGGTGAGAACTGGGCTTAATAAAATTTATTGAAAAGGACTTTTCTCATATACTCTGCATATGAGAAGCGTTATTATCTCTATTATATGGAACACTTATAATATCTCATCTAGAGAATGCATCTATCCAATCAAAAGTCACATTGAAGACTTCACTGATGTACTCAGCATATGGGAGATCTCCATCAGCCTCGATCCTTAAGAGATAATCAACCAGTTATCGTAAAGATCAAATTCAATCTACAGGAATAATTAACTAGTTCCACAAAAAACCTCTACGTACTATTGAATCATAGAGGCGGTGTCGCTTCATAATCAATGGGAAGTAGTTCATATATCTGCTGAATTGGGTCTACTCATTTATTGAGCACATGTACATGTTGTACAAAAAGGATTTCGAATACGAAGTGTTTCACAAAAAGTTTTTGGAGGAAAGAATTTGATCTGTCCATGAATTCATACGTACGTGTACAACTGGTAAGAGTTGCTGTGTAGTACCAATCTCAATGGTAGGGTCTTTACTATCATCAGCTCATTGGGGAAGCAATTCCGTGTGGGGAAGAAATTAGCATGTACAGCCATCTCTTCCAGTTCAAAAGTAGTAGATCTTAATTTTTACGAGATCTTCATGGTAATGAGGGTGTCAATTTCTTCAAATTCGATAGGGTCATTACACAACAAATATTCACATAGGTTCACAATTTGAAACATGCAATCAGCTAGAGTTTACTTAATTTTGACAAATTCAAAATAATTTAGCACTGGAAAAGGAGAAAAATCACTCACTAATGGGAACATATAGAGCATACAACAATATTATGTACATAATGCATGTTTTTCAAAGTAAAAGTGATCTATATTATAAACAGTGACAAACTTCGGGATGAATTTTCATAAAATACACCTACTATACCCTTCAAAAATAATTTTTCTTCAAATTCACTAGTAGAAATAAGGCTTTTGGCGAGGGTTATGAACCCTCACCAAAAACCACAAAGACCCTCGCCAAACACTTTTGCCGAGGAAGGATCGTCGCCATAGGAGCGTCGCGTCTGCAGGCCTCGCCATAAGTATAAGGCGAGGGGAGAACCGTCGCCAAATATTGTTTTTAATGACGAGGGTTGAAAACCCTCGCCAAAAGTCTTTTAGCAAGGGTCATAGACCGTCAACAAAAGCATGTATGTGGCATCCATACATGTCACATACATACTTATTTGGCAAGGGTTATAACCATCGCCATATAGAGAAATGGTGACGGTCTAAACCCTCGCCATAAGTGTTTTCTCTATTTATTTGAAAATCAATAATGAAACCTATGAACAGCCTAAATCAAATAATAAAATTGTATAATAAAAAATACGAAATCATAAATTGTATAATAAAAAATATTAATGTTTTACAACAATTGGCCATTTCCAACATTACAGAGACATTTCAACAAATGAAAAAGAAAAAGAAAAAAAATATTAAAATCAGTCCACCAGAGTCTAACTGAGGGAACAGGATCTTGTCGTGCCACACAACCAACTACTAAAGGATCTCATGTAGCGTGGACGATGCCATGACATTTTTTGTCTCAAGCTTAGATTTCAGGAGCCCTTTATGGACAAAAGATCTGTCATTTAGCTCAAAAAGTAGTTTTGTCTAAAATAAGAATCCAGATTATCCAACCACAGCAATGGATAACTTTGTTGAGATAAATATTTCTAATCCTTCCTGCAGCTAAGCGACTAATAAGAAGAGAACAGATCCAAACAACTCAAAATGAGTATAATACTAGACTCATCTCGGCGTAGATCTGGAGTGGTTAGCGTGATTAGACATGATAACAAGCAAACATATACAACCAACATCACCAACCTCTCACTAGTAACATGGTGTTGTGACGAAAAAAGAGACATAAATGATCAGGAAGCATAGAATTTACTAGTTTAAGTCCGCTAATGTTGGAATGATAGGTAAAAGATAGCTACCAAAGTGAGAGTTGAAACTCCTAAAGTTGCCCTTGCAACCATCTCGTTGTGCCTGTGCAACTGCAAATATTTTAGCCTGTTGCACTTTTGAATCAACTGTACTTAGTTCAGGTGCCACAACCTTCATTAACAAACTCTTCATAAGCACAAAATCCATAGTAGTTTTCAGATCACAATTGATATAGACACAATATTGAGGTTCAAATTCCAGCATCAGGATGTTGCTCGAACAGAAAGTGAAAGACAGACAAAAATCAGAGAGTTGGAAGATCAGAATCAGCATAACATGAGATACTAAGGAAATACAATCATGGATGCACACACATTTTAACAACCTCCGAATAAAATTGAAGAAAAACTTAGTTATAAATTACCTTAATTATCAGAGATGCTTTAATTCCTTCACCAATCTGAACTTCTTCTCCTTGTTTCAGTAAGCCACTATTGAAGAAAAATAGTTATGTATTGACCATCTTTACTTTATAGAACTCTCTAAAACCTAAAAAAAAAAAACAGTTGGTGCTATCTACGAAAAAAAATAGTAATAATAATAATTCCTGAAAATATAGGTAAAATAACAAGTTTGGATAAGTCACCTGCCTCCTCTTGCTAGAGCCGGCAAGGATTGAACAACAGCCTGAGGATTCACTTCAAAAGAGTAAGCTGCAAGAAGTTGAGATCCCATTTCATCAATTCAATAACAAAACAATGACAATAAGAAACATCGGCCGATAACAAATCACAAAAACAAATGACCGTTGTAGAAAATGAAGCAATAGAAAAAATCGTTTAGAAATCTACAAAACCTATATGGGTTGTGTTGTCAGTTTAAAAATCTGTTTTCATGGTTGTGTTGTCTTCACCAGGCTGCACATTGATAGATGAATTTTTCTCATCAAAAGGCACAAGCCATCCAACTTTCGAAGATATTCTTATCAAATTTCTCACTTTCTCTCATCAAAAGGCTCCACATTAAGGCAGGCTCAGCTCACATTCTTCTAAGTGTATGGGGCTGTATATAAAGAATAGAAACTCAGTTGAACTCTACAAACAGTTGATCTTAAACAACCGCAAAACAAACAGAAAAATAAAATCAGCAACCTGACTAAATAAGAAGCTTGATTCTATTTCCAACTTGGAAAATTCTACTGGCTAAAAGTGAACAGAAATATGTCTTTGCCCATGCACAATCACAAACTCAAGTTAGTCCCATAATAAGAACTGAACTCAACATAAGGTGAAATTTAGATTTTGTTGAACAACAAAGACAGAAAAATAACACAACAAGAAGTTGGAGTACATGGTTGTCATGTTATGTAATCGATCCGCAAGCTTAATTAGCACAACTCAAGGATCGTCAACTATCCCTAGCAACATCACTCTCAAGTCATCTGCCTGCAAACCCAACAACGAAACCACTTTAGATATTAAATAAACCCAACATCAAAAGAAATCACTTTAGATATTCAACATTACAGTATTACTATGAAGCTTTAAAGGGTACAACACAAAAATTGTTAAGAAGAACAATTGCTTATTGCTTAATATGAAAACAAGACCTGTCACTGGTAAGAGTCTTCATCCATCTGTAGATTATCCCTGACATTGGTCATCCCAGAAACTAGAACTTTCAGATTTTCCACAATGGCCATTGAAGAAAAAGGGACGGGTCTGTGAGATGATAAATACTGAAACTGATCATCATTTCAATTAAAATTTGTTTCAACTGTCATGGTTAAAATTGAAATGGGGGTTGCAGATACATAAATAATCAACATTCAAATACATAAATAATAAGCATCCTTTCAACTGTCTTGACCACTAAATATTCAGATACATAAATAATAAGCATCCCTCTGCTCAAATTAACCACTTGTGCGACCCATAAGAATTCAAACCCTATTGGTTTTGGAAAAAAAACTGAAATAACACGTTTATATTTATATTTTGAATGTTTAAAATTTGGATATCACTAGGGTAGGGTGGGCCTCTGTCCTATGGCGATAATTCTTAGCTGGTTTCAAAATTCGATCAAACAGAGTAGGGATAGTACATTGTAGCATGAAAAATATATGCTAAGCACATGTACCAGAATGTATCGGCATATTAAGAAAAATTTAGGGAAGAGTTTTTGTATATTAAAAAAGTACAATCTTAAACATTGCAAAGCTACCAATTGATCAATAGTCTAATTAAGAACAAGTCAGGAGTAGCTTTATTGAAGTTAAAGCTTTTAACGGGTTTGATCTACCCTTTCTCTTACCAGCTAATATTCCTGGAAGTTAAACCGGCGTCCAGGAGCCACACAACAAGTGATTGATTGTAAGAGGCGATGTGCAGGTACATGAAATCCTTGTCTCACCTCCAAAGCAGAAATTAAGATGTTCCCTTGCCTGTGTCACCAAGTATATACCTAAAAGCGAAAGCTATAAATCAAGTATATAAAAAGAGAAAAGAGAACAACTAAGCATAATATAGGATCTAGACAAGATAGAAAAGATACAAATATGAGAAGCGAAGCGTACCTCTAGGTCGGAGAAGGAACATAGTCTAGGGAAGGAGGCACGATAATCCCACAAATTGTTGTTTGTTGTCACCTCGACTCCACCGACGACCTCGTATTCTGCTCCTAACACTCCCGCGAGAGAGTCGTCGAGAGAGTGATTTCAGAGAATCGCCGAGAGAAATTTGAAAGAGTCATCCAGAGAGTTATTTTAGAGAGTCGTCCTGGAGGAAGAAAGGGACTCTAGCTCTCGAGAATGAAGAAAAACCTTTTCGCGGGCTGGGGAATATGGCGAAGGTGAGTTTCTCCACTGTAATAAAATGGACCTTTTGTCCTAATGGGCCTCCGAATATGATGACGGTTTATGACCGTATCCATATATCATTTTATGATGGGGTAATTTTAACTCTAATTAATAGAAGGTTTAGGTTTTAATTCTCACCAGATATGGCAAGGGTTTAGCACTGAACCCTCGTCAAATATCAAATATAAGTTTTGTACTAGTGATTCCTCAATTTTTTTCAATCAAAATGTTTATTTTAAATCTCATTCTATTGCCTTCATTCATGATTTTTCTTCAAATTCCCTTACAATAGTCTTCATAAACGATTTACCTTCAATTTTTGTAATTTTTTATTCTATAATAATTTTTCTTTAAAATCCCTTTCTATTGCATTCAATCATTATTTTTCTTCCAATTTCATTACACTAACCTTCAATCATAATGTTTCCAAAAAATTCTTTACCACTATCTTAAGGAATGAATTTTCTAAAAATTCCCTTACTGTAGCATTCATAAATTATTTTTCTTCAAATTCTGTAATTTTTTTTTTCTATCATTATTTTTAATAAATATCACTTACTATGGCCTTCATTCATTATTTTTCTTCAAATTCATTACTGTAGTGTTTAATCATAATCTTTCCTAACAATCACTTACTAGGAATTAATTTTCGTAAAGTTCCCTTACTAAAGCCTTCATAAATTAATTTTTTGAAATTTGCAGTTTTTTTTTTCTATCATAATATTTCTTTAAAATCGCTTACTATAGCTTTAAGTCATAATTTTTCTTCAATTCCGTTACTATAAACTTCAGTCATTATTTTTTCACAAAATTCTTTGCCATAGCCTTCAGGATGAATAGTCTTAAAAGACACTTACTATAGCCTATGAAAATAATTTTTCTTCAATTCCTTAATTTTTTTGTATCAAATTTTGTTGAAAATACCGAACTATAGCCTTCATTCATGATTTTTCTTCAAATTCCATTAGAATAGTCTTCATAAATGATTTATCTTCAATTATTGTAATTTTTGTTTTCTATATTAATTTTTCTTAAAAATCATTTACTATTGCCTTCTGTCATGATTTTTCTTTAAATTCCCCAACTATATATCCTTCAGTCATAATGTTTTCATAAAATCCCTTATTATAGCCTTCGAGATGAATTTTCTTAAAATACACCTACTATAGCCTTCAAAAATATTTTTTCTTGAAATTCCTTTGTTTTTTTTATCATAATATTTAATGAAAATACAGTACTATAGCCTTCTTTCTTGATTTTTCTTCAAATTCCGTTACAATAGCCTTCATAAATGATAAATTTTCAATTAATGTAATTTTTTTTCTACAATAATTTTTCTAAAAAGCCTTCACTGTGGCCTTTAGTCATGATTTTTCTTCAAATTCCCTTACTATAACCTTGAGTAATAATATTTCACAAAATCCATTACTATAGCTTTCAAGATGAATTTTCGTAAAAAACATTTACAACAGCCTTCAAAAATAATTTTTCTTTCAATTCCATAATTTTTTTCAATCATAATGTTTATTTAAAATCCCATTCTATAGCCTTCATTCATGATTTTTCTTCAAATTCCCTTACAATAGTCTTCATAAATGATTTATCTTCAATTTTAGTAATTTTTTAATCTATAATAGTATTTCTTTAAAATCCCTCACTATAAAATTCAGTCATTATTTTTCTTTCCATTTTATTACTCTAACTTTCATTCATAATGTTTCCAAAAAATTCTTTACGACTGCCTTCAGGAATGAATTTTCTTAAAATTCCCTTACGATAGAGTTCATAAATTTTTTTTCTTCAAATTCTGTAATTTTTGGTTATTATCATTATTTTTATTAAATATCCCTTACTTTGGCCTTCATTCATTATTTTTCTTCAAATTCCTTACAATAGCTTTTAATCATAATTTTTCCAAACAATCACTTACTAGGAATTAATTTTCCTAAAGTTCCCTTACTAAAGCCTTCATGAATAAATTTTTTGAAATTTTGAGTTTTTTTTTTCTATCATAATAGTTCTTTAAAATCCCTTACTATAGCCTAAGTCATAATTTTTCTTCTATTCCCTTGCTATAAGCTTCAATCATTATTTTTTCACAAAATTCATTGCTACAGATTTTAGGATGAATAATCTTAAAATACACTTACTATTGCCTTTTAAAATAATTTTTCTTCAAATTCTTTAATTTATTTCTATCATTATTTTTGTTGAAAATACCGTACTATAGCCTTCATTCATAATTTTTCTTCAAATTTCATTACAATAGTCTACATAAATGATTTAACTTCAATTATTGTAATTTTTTTTTCTATATTAATTTTTCTTTTAAATCCTTTACTATTGCCTACAGTCTTGATTTTTCTTTAAAATCCCCAACTATATCCTTCAGTAATAATTTTTTCACAAAATCCCATGTTAAAGCCTTAAACATGAATTTTCTTAAAATACTCTTACTATAGCCTTTGAAAATAATTTTTCTTCAAATTCCTTAATTTTTTTCTATTATAATATTTAATGAAAATACTGTACTATAGCCTTCTTTCTTGATTTTGCTTCAAATTTCGTCACAATTGCCTTCATAAATGATACATCTTCAATTAATGTAAAATTTTTTTCTATAGTAATTTTTCTAAAAAGCCTTTACTATGGCCTTTAGTCATGATTTTTCTTCAAATTCCCTTACTCTAACCTTTAGTCATAATCTTTTCACAAAATCCCTTACTATAGCTTTCAAGATGAATTTTCGTAAAAAACATTAATGACAGCCTTCAAAAATAATTTTTCTCTCAATTCTATAATTTTTTCAATCAAAATGTTTATTTTAAATCTCATTCTATAGCCTTCATTCATGGTTTTTCTATTTTAAATCTCATTCTATAGCCTACATTCATGATTTTTCTTCAAATTCCCATACAATAGTCTTCATAAATGATTTATCTTCAATTTTAGTAATTTTTTATTCTATAATAATTTTTCTTTAAAATCCCTTTCTATTGTATTCAATCATTATTTTTCTTCCAATTTTATTACTCTAACCTTCAATCATAATGTTTACAAAAAATTCTTTACCACTGCCTTCAGGAATGAATTTCCTAAAAATTCCATTACTGTAGCATTCATAAATTATTTTTCTTCAAATTCTGTAATTTTTTTTTCTATCATTATTTTTATTAAATATACCTCACTATGGCTTTCATTCATTATTTTTCTTCAAATTCATTACTATAATCTTTAATCATTATCTTTCCTAACAATCACTTACTAAGAATTAATTTTTGTAAAGTTCCCTTACTTAAGCCTTCATAAATAAATATTTTGAAAATTTCAGTTTTTTTTTCTATCATAATATTTCTTTAAAATTGCTTACTTTAGCCTTAAGTCATAATTTTTCTTCAATTCCCTTACCATAAACTTCTGTCATTATTTTTTCACAAAATTCTTTGTTATAGCCTTCAAGATGAATAGTCTTAAAATACACTTACTATAGCCTATGAAAATAATTTTCCTTCATATTCCTTAATTTTTTTCTGTCATAATTTTTGTTGAAAATACCGTACTATAACCTTCATTCATGATTTTTCTTCAAATTCCATTACAATAGTCTCAATAGCCTTTCAAAAATGATTTATCATTAATTATTGTAATTTTTATTTTATGTATTAATTTTTCTTAAAAATCCTTTTCTATTGCCTTTTGTCATGATTTTTCCTTAAATTCTCCAACTATATCCTTCAGTCATAATTTTTTTATAAAATCCCTTATTATAGCCTTCTGGATGAATTTTCTTAAAATCCACTTACTATAGCCTTCAAAATTTTTTTTTGTTGATATTGCTTAGTTTTTTTCTATCATAATATTTAATGAAAACAACCGTACTATAGCCTTCTTTCTTTATTTTTCTTCAAATTCCGTTACAATAGCCTTCATAAATGATACATCTTCAATTAATGTAAATATTTTTTTCTACAATAATTTTTTAAAAAGCCTTCATTATGGCCTTTAGTCATGGTTTTTCTTCAAATTCCCTTACTATAATCTTGAGTAATAATTTTTCATAAAATCCATTACTATAGCTTTCAAGATGAATTTTCGTAAAAAACATTTACAACAGCCTTCAAAAATAATTTTTCTTTCAATTCCATAATTTTTTTCAATCATAATGTTTAATTAAAATCCCATTCTATAGCCTTCATTCATGATTTTTCTTCAAATTCCCTTACATTAGTCTTCTTAAATGATTTATCTTCAATTTTAATAATTTTTTATTCTATAATAATATTTATTTAAAATCCCTTACTATAGAATTCAGTCATTATTTTTCTTTAAATTTCATTACTCTAACCTTCAATCATAATGTTTCCAGAAAAATCTTTAGCACTGCCTTCAGGAATGAATTTTCTTAAAATTCCCTTACTCTTGAGTTCATAAATTATTTTTCTTCAAATTCTGTAATTTTTGTTTTCTATCATTATTTTTATTAAATCCCATTCTATAGCTTTCGTTCATGATTTTTCTTCAAATTCCCTTACAATAGCCTTGATAAATGATTTATCTTTAATTTTTTTAATTTTTTTTCTTTAATAAGTTTTCTTTAAAATCCGTTACTTTAGCATTCAGTCATTTTTTTTTTCCAATTTCATTATTCTAACCTTCAATCATATTGTTTCCAAAAAATTCTTTACCACTGCCTTCAGGAATGAATTTTCTTAAAATTCCCTTACTGTAGCATTCATAAATTATTTTTCTTCAAATTCTGTAATTTTTATTTTCTTTCATTATTTTTATTAAATATCCCTTACTATAGCCTTCATTCATTATTTTTCTTCAAATTCCGTACTTTGGGCTTTAATCATTATGTTTCCTAACAATCACATACTAGGAATTAATTTTCTAAAGTTCCTTTACTAAAGTCTTCATAAATGAATTTTATTGAAAATTTCCATTTTTTTCCAAAAAATTTCTTTTCCACTGCCTTCAGGAATGAGTTTTCTAAAATTTCTCTTACTGTAGCATTCATAAATTATTTCTCTACAAATTCTATAATTTATGTTTTCTATCATTATTTTTATCAAATATACCTTACTATAGCCTTCATTCTGTATTTTTCTTCAAATTCCTTCCTATAGCCTTTAATCATAATTTTTCCTAACAATCACTTACTAGGAATTAATTATCATTAAGTTCACTTACTAAAGCCTTCATAAATGAATTTTCTTGAAATTTACTATAGCCTTCCTTACTGTAAACATCGGTCATTATTTTTTCTCAAAGTTCTTTGCTATAGCCTCAGGATGAATAATCTTAAAATACAGTTACTATAGCCTTTGAAAATAATTTTTCTTCAAATTCCTTAATTTTTTTCTATCATAATTTTTGTTGAAAATACCGCACTATAGCCTTTACTCATGATTTTTTCTTAAAATGCTCTAACTATAGGCTTTAAAAATAAATTTTCTTCAAATTCTGTTATTTTTTTCTATCATAATATTTATAGAAAATACTGTACTATGCCTTCATTCATGATTTTTCTTCAAATTCCATTACAATAGCCTTCATATATTATTTATCTTCAATTAATGTAAATTTTTTTCTATAATAATTCTTCTTAAAAATCCTTTACTATGGCCTTTATTCATGATTTTTCTTCAAATTCCCTTACTATACCTTCAGTCTTAATTTTTTCAGAAAATCCCTTACAATTGCTCTCTAGATGAATTTTCTTAAAATACATTTACTACAGCCTTCAAAAATAATTTTTCTTTCAATTCCATTATTTTTTTCAACTATAATGTTTATTTAAAATCGCATTCTATAGCATTCATTCGTGATTTTTCTTCAAATTCCCTTACAATAGTCTTAATAAATGATTTATCTTCAATTTATGGAATTTTTTTCTATAATAATTTTTCTTTTAACTCTTTTACAATTATGAGCAGTCATTATTTTTCTTCTAATTTCATTACTGTAACCTTTAATCATAATCTTTACTAAAAATTCTTTACCATTGCCTTCATGAATGAATTTTCTTAAATTTCCATTACTATAGCATTCAAAAATTATTTTTCTATAAATTTAGAAATTTTTGTTTTCAATCACTATTTTTATTAAATATCCCTTCCTATAGCCTTCATTGATTATTTTTCATCAAAGTCCCTTACTATCGCCTTTAATCATAATTTTTTCACAAAATTCTTTGCTATAGCCTAGAAGATGAATTTTCTTAAAATACTCTTACAATAGACTTCAAAAAAAAATTCTTCAAATTTTTTAATTTTTTTAACTTTTTTTTTATTGAAAATACCATTCTATAGCCTTCATTCATGATTTTTCTTCCAATTCCGTTACAATAGCCTTCATAAATGATTTATCTTCAATTAAAGTAAACTTTTTCTTTATAATAATTTAAAAAAAAATCCGTCACAATGGCCTATAGCCAGGATTTTGTTTCAAATTCCTTTACTATGACCTTTGGTCATAATGTTTTTATAAAATCCCTTACTATAGCTTTCAAGATGAATTTTCTTACAATACATTTACTACAACCTGCAAAAATAATTTTTAATTCAATTCCATAAATTTTTCAATCATAATATTTATTGAAAATACCATACTACTACAGCCTTCATTCATGCTTTTACTTCACATTCTGTTACAATTGCCTTCATAAATGATTTATCTACAATTATTGTAAATTTTGTTTTCTATAATATTTTTTCTTAAAAATCCCTTACTATTGCCTTCATTCATGATTTTCATCAAATTCTTCTACAATAACCTTCATTCATAATTTTTTCACAAAATCACTTCATATAGGGATGAATTTTCATAAAATGCACTTACTATATCATTCAAAAATAATTTTTCTTCAAATGCTTTAATTTTTTTCTATCATAATTTTTATTTAAAATACCGTGCTATAGACTTCAATCATGATTTTTCTTCCAATTCTGTTACATTTGCCTTCATAAATGATTTATCTTCAATTAATGTAAATTTTTTTCTTTAAAATAATTTTTCTATAAAATACTTTACAATGGCCTTTAGTCATTATTTTTCATCAATTCCCTTACTATGACCTTCAGTAACAATTGTTTAACAAAATCCCTTACTATAGCTTTCAAGATGAATTTTCTTAAAATACATTTACGACACCCTTCAAAAATAATTTTTTTTTCAATTCCATAATTTTTTTCAATCATAATGTTTCTTTAAAATCCCATTCTATAGCCTTCATTCATGATTTTTCTTCAAATTCACTTACAATAGTCTTCATAAATGATTTATCTTTTATTTTTTTAATTTTCTTTTCCTTTAATATTTTATTTTAAAATCCCTTACTATATCATTCAATCATTATTTTTCTTCTAATTTTATTACACTAACCTTGATTCACAATGTTTCCAAAAAATTATTTACCATTGCCTTCAGGAATGAATTTTCTTAAAATTCCCTTACTTTAGCATTCAAAAATTATTTTTCTTGAAATTATTTATTCTAGTTTTCTATCATTATTTTTATTTAATATCCCTAACTATAGCCTTCATTCATTATTTTTTCTCAAAGTCCCACACTATAGCCTTTAATCATAAATTTTCCTAAAAATCACTTACTAGGAATTAATTTTCCTAAAGTCCTTTACTATTTCCTTCATAATGAATTTTCTTGAAATTTTGCAATTTGTTGTTGTCATAATTTATCTTTAAATTCCCTTACTGTAGCCTTCAGTCATAATGTTTTTTCAAATTCCTTTACTATAACTATTTATCATTATTTTTTCACAAAATTCTTTGTTATAGCCTTTAGGATGAATTTTCTTAAAATACTCTTACTATAGCCTTCAAAAATAATTTTTCTTCAAATTCCGTATTTTTTTTCTATCATAATATTTATTGAAAATACCATTCTATAGCCTTCATTCATATTCTTTTTACAATTCTGTTACAATAGCCTTCATAAATGATTTATCTACAATTAAAGTAAATTTTTTCTTTATAAGAATTTTTCTAAAAAATTATTTACAATGGCCTTAGTCATGATTTTTCTTCAAATTCCCTCACAATGACCTTCTGTCATAAATTTTTCACAAAATCCCTTACTATAGCTTTCAAGATGAATTTTCTTAATATACATTTACTACAACCTTCAAAAATAATTTTTCTTTCAATTCCATAATTTTTTTCTAATCATAATATTTATTGAAACTACCGTATTGTAGCCTTCATTCATGAATTTTCTTTAAATTCCATTACAATAGCCTTCATAAATGATTTATCTTCAATTTTAAAATTTTATTTTCTATAATAATTTTTCTTAAAAATCCCTTACAATAGCCTTCCAGTCATGATTTTTCTTAAAATTCCTCTACAATAACCTTCTGTCATAATTTTTTCACAAAATCCTTGCTATAGCCTTTAGGATGAATTTTCTTAAAATGCACTTACTATAGCATTCAAAAATAATTTTTCTTCAAATTCCTTAATTTTGTTATCATAATATTTATTTAAAATACGTACTATAGCTTTGATTCATGATTTTTCTTTAAATTCCATTACAATAGCCTTCATAAATGATTTAACTTCAATTATTGTAAACTTTTCTATAATAATTTTCTATTAGATCCTTTACAATGGCCTTTAGTCATGATTTTTCTTCAAATTCCGTTACTATGTCCTTCAGTCATAATTTTTTCATAATATCCCTTACTATAGATTTTGAGATTAATTTTGTTAAAATACATTTACTACAGCCTTCAAAAACAATTTCTCTTTCAATTCCATAATTTTTTTTCTATCATAATGTTGATTTAAAATCTCATTCTATAGATTTCATTTATGATTATTCTTCAAATTCCATTACAATAGTCTTCATAAATGATTTATCTTCAATTTTTGTAATTTTTTTTTCTTTAATATTTTTTTTTAAAATCCCTTACTATTGCATTCTGTCATTATTTTTCTTCTAATTTCATTACTCTAACCTTAAATCATAATGTTTCCAAAAAATTCTTTACCTTTGCCTTAGGGAATGAATTTTCTTAAAATTCCCTTACTATAGCATTCAAAAAAAAATTCTTTCAAATTCTGTAATTTTTGTTTTCTATCTTTATTTTTATTAAATATCCCTTACTATAGCCTTCATTCATTATTTTTTCTCAAAGTCCCATACTATAGCCTTTAATCATAATTTTTCCTATCAGTCACTTACTTGGAATTAATTTTCCTAAAGTTTGTTTACTATAGCCTTCATAAATGAATTTTCTTGAAATTTTGCCATTTATTTTCTATCGTAGTTTTTATTTAAAATCCCTTACAGCCTTAAGTCATAATATTTTTTCAAATTCCCTTACTATAACCTTCACTCATTATTTTTTCACAAAATTCTTTGTTATAGCCTTCACGATGAATTTTCTTAAAATACTCTTACTATAGCCTTCAAAAATAATTTTTCTTCAAATTTGGTAATTTTTTTTATCATAATATTTATTGAAAATACCGTACTATAGCCTTCATTCATGTAAGAAAAAAGAATTCACATAATTCTGGAACCTGTGCTTCTTACACCACGTCGGGGATGGGAAAAAAAATAAATTGCTCATCATGAACTAGCTTTGAAGCCAAGTTGATACCACTTGGAGATGCACACAGGTCGTCGCCAAGGAATCGTTCTGTGGAGTGATGTTTTACAGCAATGGAGATGGGATTCGAGTGTCCGGATTAGTTAACAACAAGGAAAGATGAGGAAAGCAGCACAAAAGAGTAAGAGGGAGAAAGAGACCAAAGCAGCGAGGGAAGAGGATTAAATTTGGTTACAACATCTTACCCTAATCGTGGGTTAAACTTCTGTATTTATTGACTTAACTTTAAGTGAAAAGACAACTTCGCCCTTTATACTACAATAGGGCTGAATTACAAACTTAAGCAAAATTACAATCAAAGCAAATTACTAACAGAGCATAACTAAACTGGTGTGAACTGAGGAAACTATTAGCATAATCCACCTTGAAAGAGAGAAAAGCTACGAGGTTGATCTTCTCCAAGACTGAAAGAGGCTTTAAAAGTGTCTTCCCACCTCCTCCAAAAACTCACAAGACTCTCTCCAATAAAACTGAAAATAACTGAATGAAAATTGTATGTCCAATGCCTCCCCTTGACCATTATATGTAGTGTTACAGCTATACATCTTAGGAAACTAGTCTTCTGTTATGATAGCAAAGTTAATAGTTTCCTAACTCGGATTTTCTTGGAAATTCGTCCTCTTTTCCTCTAGAAGGTTCTTGACTTTTCAAAAAAATTAGAAATTAATTAGATCTGGAATTCTACAGAAATTGAGTTGAAGCATAGGTAGACTTGAGCTCATTGGCAGTTTGGGGGTCTTTTGATTTTCTGTTGACCTTGAGGTTTGATTTGTGATTTTTCTTCTGCTAGATGCCTGAGCGAGAAGAGAACACTTTTGAGCCATTTTCGATGAAATTATAATAAAAATAATCCATAAAATATAAATTACACCTTAAATAAACCCTAAAAGTAATGTAAAATTGACGCTTAACAAGGGGGTTAGCAGAAAGTCATGCATCTAGTGCATTAAAAAAGGGTGTTTTTTAAATGTTAAAACACATATAACATAATGCTGCCTAAATCACTTCAAGGAGTTTGAAAACCTTTCTATGTTTCAACTCAAGTTGTCCTCAGGTTGGTTCTAAGAAACAACAAATATTACATTTCTCTTACACAAAACAATTAAATCCACAAAACATAGGTAGTTTTTCTCATGTTAAACATAGAATTTGGCCAAGTGGTACTTCAAGACAGAAAAAGAATCAATTCCTTCAATCTACTTAGTCAAAAAACCACCAATATTTCAAAACCTCTTTAAATTAAAACATCTTCGAAGTTGAGCTCTAATGCATATTAGCCTAAGATTCAAAATTTAATGCAAGCATCAAGGAAAATTAAGGAAAAGAAATAGATGATGAAATCAAATCCCATCCCAAACATAAATAGTTCTATTGTTGTCAATGGAATAGAATTAAACAAGTGGGTACCCGAAAACTTTCTTGAACGAGTCCATTAATATCGATATCTCTTTCTCCTAACTGCAAATTCCGTACTTTTGATTAAATTAGTTTTCACAAATGGTTAATGAATCACATATTCCTTAAATAAAATTTATAGACTTAAAGAGTGTAAAAAATATATATATATCACAAACATGGTTGTTAGGATTGAAAAATATTATGTTTAGCTAGTAAAAATCTTGGATAATTGAATTTGGCCAAAAGCTCTTGCACCATTGGCACCCTCAAGATGCTCAGGGGCCTAGATCATAGAGCTAATATTATGTATGGTACCTCTAGAGCCTATTCTGGTGCTACTGCTCCATTTATTCTTTTGTTTACATAACAAACAACACTACTGACACCCAATCTTGCCCCATGGTGCCAGATAGAAATTATGAATTCTGACATTTTTCATCAAATTTTCTTCAAAATTTCAGGACTTTTTCTAATTTCCAATCCCTTGCCTATGTTCATAACCTAATTCTAGGCCTAAAGTTCAGCAAAACTAGCTCATGACAGAAAAATTCATCAAATAAATCATTACACGTCCAAGAATAAGCGTAACCAGCCCTCATACACAAGTATTTCCTTGATAGTCATTTCAATTTAGTACAATGCAAGTTAGTTCTGGTTTTTAGTCATAGCTTGACTTTATTCTTTTTCTAATTCTACTATCCACTAGAAGAGATTTCCTTTTCTTCTTTCTCTTAGTTACAATATAAATCTCCTCCTTTGAGGCTCCTTGTTTTCTCTGTTTCTTTCTTCCCTTGCATGAGACGTTTGATGTCTTTTTCTTTCTTAATACACTAAAGACTTACCATATATCTGGATTAATTCTCATTACTTATGCAGCAAGTTTTGTCCCCTAAATTTAACTTTTAGACAATGGACCGAATTCTGTCTAAGATATTAGTTATATAAGTGTACTATATCTTTATAAATTTTAGTCAACAAATATGAATAGAATTAGAAATTAGCCCACTTTATTAGTAGAACAAGTTAGAGTATAAATTTAATGCTTTTCTATGCAACAATTACTATAACAATTTCCAGCCATGACCACGAACTCCTAACAAATAATTACTAATCTCACATAGTGTAAAAGGAAAATGTATGCATGCTTTATGCAATGTTGATCTAATTCTGGAAGAATTTGCTATATCACCTCTACCAAAATTAAGAACATAGACATAATCTTGGTCCATTGCTTTACACAATCACATGATGCACTTGCTTCTACGATTTTGTAGCTTGCAAGTGCATTTTGTGAAAATGCCAAGTATATATATAAATATAACCTCTATGTATGCATTCCAAATTTTAAACACCTACGGAAAACATTCTATCTAACAAGTTCATTGTTCATAAAATAACTTATGATCCACTACCCAAAATATCATGTTAAAATTATGATTTATTACTTTTGAATTAGATCAGTAAATGTTTTTGTCTTAGTTTTAGTGCCTAACTTTCCTTGTTTCATCAGCTCTTGAGCTTTTGGCATATTGGTTAGGTACATAATATTTGGTATAATAATAGGCACCACCTCACTTGTTCGAATATCGTAGGGGCAACCTACGGAAAGGCCTACCTACGCAAGAGTGAGAGTCGTCACCCTTTGATCTATAAAGAGGGCAACTTAGTGCTAAAGTGTGAGTCATCAGAAAAGTGAAAAGGCTAGCTAATCCAAAGTAATAGTTGTCATAGAGTGGAGTGCCGAGGTACACTGCAGCATGGTGGATTTTTGTGTCCTTCCATAAAGTGCAAGTTTTCCTTGTTCCATTATATCTGGAGCTTTTGGCCAATCGACTAGGTACCCAACAGTAAAATAGCTTCCAAAGACGGGGTTCTCATTTAATTAGTAAACATCAAGATGTGTACACATCATGAATGTTGTGACATCAATGAGAGGAGCCACTTCCTCAATTTAATAGGATTGGGACATGGTCTTCCCTTTGGATTTCAAACCATCAAAAGAAAACAAGGGAGAAAAATGGTATATATAGAGAGACAAGAATGAGAGAAGCCACTTGCTCAAAATTACAACTTATAAAATAGTTTGCAATATCATTTCCAATGAAAATAATATCACCCAAATTAATAACACACTCTATGCCCTATCAACCACAATGAATGAACACTTGTAAGTTGAAAATTTGCTATCTCACAAATCTCTCAGTTTTTCAAAAATTGTGTTTCCTGATATTTGTTACGAAAAAATGTAAATTTACGAAAAAAAAAAAAATGATGCAAGTCAAGGTGAAACAGAACAGGAGCAGGTGCGCTTGATCCATGAGGCAAGAGTCGTATGGACCGCGGTGGGAGTAGCGATGCAGAGCCAGCGAGCACGAAACGAACATACATAGAGAATTTATGTGGTTCGACCAGGTGAGAGAGAAGTGATTCCACTATGGCCGAAAAAAGTATAAGAGCCGTAACAAAAATGGTAACGAACAGTCCCTTAGTCACTGTTTCAGAGTCAGAAAGGAGTCTACACCTAAACATTTCAACTTGATAAGTGAACAGATTGCTAGTTGGTGCTTTACAGACCGTTCCCTCTTCTTCCAACTTAGCTCCACATAAATAAAAAAAATCCATCTTTAACTTAGCTCCACATAAATCGTCATCGAACTATAAGCTCAATACTGATAAAAATTCAAAGCACAACTTGGATTGGTTTTCGTCTTCTGGTAACTTGGAAGGATATAGAGGAAAGGAGAACGTAGGAATGCTCAATTTACTCAGAAAGGAATGTTACCATGCATTATTATTTCAAAGATTTGAAAGGTATTTGTATATGTTGTGTCAAAATTGCATCCCTAAGATCTACATTTCGAGCCAACTTGTTAGTCCATGTACAAAAGCTAGCTTTGAGCAAATTCAATTAACAACTAGAGACAAACAATTGTCGGGTTAGCTCTTGTTGGACTAAGGAAGACGTTAAGCACTGAACTGTGCTAATAGATTCGAGCAAGGCCATCTGTAAATCTTTACCCAGCGATCTCTGCGTCAAGGAGATCAAGTATTCCATGCAAACACCATCACAAGGCAGCACAATTGGACCATTTCCCGGCAGACCATATTCATCTTCAGACACTTCTAACAAAGCTTGGAAAATGGGATTGCAGAGGTAAGTCAAAGGAAGGACGAAGCGCTCGCAATCTGCTGTGTAAGCAACAAAATGACCCTTATCTGCTACAGATCTGCAGGAAGATGAACTCTTGCTTGCAACAAGTTTCTTCACCAGTTTCTTGGGGCTCATCATCCTTTCCAAATGAAGAGTTAAACAAAGGGCTTGGAGAGGAAAAATTCTGATTGGCAATTTGTAAGGTAAGTGGATCCAAAAGGTGTGGAGTGCCAGATCCCCCTCGTAAGTAAGATATATATAGATGGAGGGGGATTCCAGTCTGCATGGCAGAAGGTCTTTAGTTACTCTTGTCTGCTCACCTGGGAAGCAATTCCATGTGGGGAGGAAAGCATGTCGGGTCTTGTATCATATGCCTAACGGGTGGCAAGAAATTTTAGATAAGCTCATGAATATCAGAACTCTTTGGAGTAATGGTTGTAATTTTGTTTCGTCACACACATACGTATCAAAATTTGTTACAGGAATATATCACTATTCAATGGAGGAATGGTTGAATATCCTGAGACCGGCCAGCTCAAACTGCTTTATATAGGCCACAGCTTTTGTCTCTCTCAAGTTGTTTCCACTGTTGGCAACGCATAGGGTGAATTAATCACTGAGCGGTGGATGAAGCCCTACCTTTTCTAGGATCCACTCGGCATGCCCACTCCCACAAATTTCTTTCTTCCTTTATCATCACATGGACGTGTCACCTAAAGGACCCAAAAAATGTATTCAAAGCTACAACAGACAGAGGTCCTAGATAAGTCTCATCAAGTGTTTACTCTGTGCGTAGTCAAGGGGACAGAAGCATGAGCGCTCTCTTAGCTGCTTAAATTGCTAGGTACTGTGGGGTACCTGCATCACATGGATTTACATCCGTAGCTACCTAACATGTAAGACTCCTCATTAGTTGCTTGCCTCCTTCCTCTCCGTATATATTTTAGACTCTCGCTGCATCCCAGATCAACACAGCCATTGCCCTCTTGCAATCCCAGATCAGCCTTTACACTTTCCTCAATTCAGAAACGGTTCAAGACCTGATCAGTAGCAGCCATGTTGAGTCCCAAACGTTTTCTTTCCAAGGCAAGGAATGATCAGCCATCTGATTTCAGTACAAGGCAGAGGAAGACCTCAGAGAAAGGCTACTTTGTTGTTTACACTGCAGATGAGAAGCGTTTTGAGGTTCCTTTAAATCACCTCAACAATGCAATCTTCCAAGAGTTGCTGAAAATGTCTGAAGATGAATTTGGGTTAGCTGCAAACGGCCGAATCACTTTGCCCTGAAATGCTGTCTTCTTGGACTACATCCTCTCCTTAATCCGAAGGCATCCATCAAAAGATACAGAGAAGGCTTTGCTTTTGTCGATAGCCAGTGATCGATGCTTCATCTCTTGCTCACAGCAGTCAGAGCACTACATTGATCAAATGCCTGTTCATGTTTTCTGAAAGAACTTTAAAGGTTCCCATCCGATGTATATATTATTCAACTGTACATGAGCATCACAATTTTGACATATACAAGATTTCACATTTTATTTTATCTATTCTTGTTCTCAAAAAGGGGAAACATTGTTATTAAGTAGACTTTAATTATTTCTTGGTATCATCGACCACTGTATATCCATTAGTCAAAAAACTAAACACAGCTTTCTGATCTCTGAGTAAATATAGATGCCCACTGCAAATTAATTCCCATGATGCATGGTATTCAACATGCGTTGGCTTCCATCTTATAATATCCAATAGTACCACTATATATATTGAAGGCAAAACGGGTTACTAGATGATATATTTTCTTTCTTAATGCACCAAAGATTGGGGCATATTAATTTCTGGGGTAAGTGGTGTCTACGAACCAGTAAATCTCTTTTCTTAGTATCCAATAAATTAGTAGATGATATGTTGCGCTTTGAATTTTATGAGTATTTAACGTATCATTCAAAGATGATTTCTGTGGAGCAAAATTAATTGGTCATGGATTTATTTGGAGGTCTATGTTGGAAGTGGAGGGAACGATCTGCTAGGCCCTGAGTAGGGATCAGTTTACTTATCGAATTGAAATGCTTAGGTTTAGACTCGATTCGGACTCTGAAATAAATATCACAAATGACAATTTTTGAAACACCAATTGTTAGAGAGAATTTTCAACAGATGTTATTTTTGGAGGAAGTGATATGGCAAAGAATTTTATAAGTTGCAATTTTTTGTGAGTGGCTCCTCTCATTTTCTCACTCTCTATATTCCATTCTTTGATCCTTTTTGTTTTCCTTAGTTTGAATCGAAACGGAAGGCCATGTCCTGATCATACTAAATTGAGCAAGTGGCTCCTCTGGTTGGTTTCACAACATGCAGTCAAGATGTTTATGCGTCTAGATGTTTACTAATTAGACGAGAACCCTGTTGTTGAAAACTCTTTTACTGTTAGGTACCTAGCCATATGCCAAAAGCTCCTGAGTTGAGAGCTAATGGAACAAGCTTGGCTCTTCAAACCCAGCACCAGTTTTGGTTGCTCTATAATGACAAGTGAATTTGGTTTTGGATGCTCCCAATTGATGGCAAGCTTGTGTTTCTTATAATAGTCAAATTTGTACAACTGATGGAATTGGTTGAGTGCTTGCTTCCTGATCTGTTCAAATTAATTTGTTGGATAAAATAAAATACACATATATATAGTAGCTAATCAGACTTTGCCTCATAGATATTTTTTCCTACAGAATTAAAGGCTTAAAAGGTGAGCTAATTTGAAGAGTCATATAATATTTAGAAGTGTTGGACAAACATAACTTCAGTATCAATAGATGGAAATGAATTTTTATAGCTAAGCTATGTAAAAGTAATACATCAGAATAGCTTGAGAATAATGCTCATAGAAGAAAGCTACATGTGTGTTTTGGTTTTTGATATACACTAGAAAGCTCAAAATTTTGGTTGAGTAGATAACTCGTACCGTCCACGTAATTGTTAAACATATAAACTCATCGTTAGATTAATTATCCTATATATAGAGAGAACATAAATTAATGATGATTCATAGAATGGGGAGATCCTATAGCTCCAAGTTGGTTTGTTTGCTGCTCATACAACTCTTAAAGTTACTAGTGATGTTGTATGGTATCTTGCAGTGGGTGCTCATAGCATATGACAGGAAGTGCTAAGTTTTTGAAAAACATACAACATGAAGATAGAGGTACGAGTTATCTAATAAGCATCGGTCAACTATATGATTAGAACTTACATGTTAAGTTCACCAAAGAAGGTTGTAGAGTGATAGACAATAGAAACCAGTATGTTATGGAGGGCATTAGAACTGGTTACAACTGTTATCAATTACTGAAGCAACAACAGTGTAATTACAAGAGACTGATGCATAATCGAAGCCTGCAGAAGGAAAACAATTCTGAAATTATTCAAGGACTGACAAAGCTGAATAGTAAGATGGATGTTTTGGGTGACGAATACATGAAAGGGAAAGAACATAAAACTTCATATCCAAATGTACAACACGTTCCAACATCTCTACCTTCATAATTTCTATAGATGGATCTATTGGATCTTGTGCATGCAGGAAGGAGTGCTGAAAAGAGGTATGTACATGTTTTTGTTGAAAGACATTCTCATCATATTTTGGGAAAGTTTCTTAAAAAGAAATCAGAATTCCTAAAGTCATTTAAACAAGTGCATGTGCGGCATATGATTGAAAAGAGAGAAGTAATGGGGAAAGTTGCTAAGATAAGGAGTGATTATAGAGAGGAGAAAAATATACCTACTGGTGTAAATACTTCTGTTGTTACACACGACATTACACAAAAAGTTACACTAGTTGGTCTAGAAAGTTCAGAAGCAGAAGAAAAGGCATTTTCTTGCAGGTCCCAGAAAAATTATCACACTGATGTTTTTATTGGGAATATCAATGAAAGAATCAAAACAAAAGAATAACCGGGCTATAGAGGGATGGTGCAATTTGTCTGCTATACATCATCTTCATAACCAATTAAAGTGGCAGAAATGTTGAGAGACGAGTTATGCAATAAGATCTTGGAGGAAGAGTTTGAACAGTTTGAGATAAGAAGAGTGTGGAAACTAATATCAAGACCTCAAGGAAGTTACTATACTCAACTAATGTGGACGAAGCAGATGCTTAATGAGTATGGTGTAACCAACAGTGTACCTACAATATACTGTAATAACACCAGTACTAGAATTATTTTAGAGAATCATGTTGTCACTTTATTCGGGAAGGAAGCATTGTGGTTGATCACATTCCCACAGAGAATAATCAATTGGTAGACATCTTCACAAACAATATGGATGGAAGTCGCTTTGAGTTCTGAGAGGAGCTCTAGGCTTATGTTGTATGAAGGAATGTACTTGTTAGTACTTGACAGTGTAAGTACATAAAAAAAAGAGAAAACAAAAGAAAAAAAGAGAAAAAAAAAAAGAATTGCTAGGATACACCACTACACAAGATGAAGAAGCTTTGGGTTACCACATTTTTTAAGAAAGATTCAACGTGTTTGACAATGACAACACTCCAGGAAATACTTCTAGAAATTACAGGGAGAAAATTGGGTGGCAAGACCTATGCAACTGAAGGTGTAAGTACACCAACAGTACACTAGAGTTCCTATTCAGATAAAGACAATGGAGAACTTTGGGTGTGTAGCAGACAACAAAGAACTCTTGTATTTTATTTCATTGGACGAACAACTTAGATAGTAAGAGTGTTGCAACTCATTCCATTATGAAGAACTGAGAGGAACATGTTCTTTTTTATGTAAATATCAAACTCCACCCTCGTGACAATTGGAGCATGCTAGCACCAAGAAATACTTATTTTAAGTTCCTAAAAGAAGCTCTCAAGATTTTTCAAGGTATGAATTCTTGACACTATCAGTATAAATATGAGTGATGAGTAGTCAGCATCTTGGGTCCTTCATGTTGTTACTCTGAAGTTAGGTTCACATTCAAGGGCTATGTTGAGTATTACACAAAATTTCAAGTTTATTGTGTCCTATCCAGGAATTGTTTTTCTCTTTCATATACTAGTCAGAAGTGTTGGTCTCCATACGTGAAGGTCAGTCTAAGTCAGGTTATTGCATGTTAGTATCACTTGAAAAGTTCTAGTCAACATATAGCATAATCTTCATTGGTTTACATGATCAGTTGTTTCTTTCAATGTGAGTATGATATTGTTGAGTCAAGGGTAACAAAAAATGGTGTCGTTATGTCACAAGAGTTGTTGGGAAGAGGAGTCTTGTGGTGGTTTGCATGCATGAGTCCTGTGGTAGTTAGCATATGTGAGTTGCGGTGATTTGCATAAATGAGAATATTGTTTATGAGGTACTTCTATGTTGGTCTTATATAGCAGTTCAATCTGAAACTGTGGGTTGTTTTGTGCAAGATACTGAGAGAAAAGCATGTACAAAGAAGAAGAATGTATAGCCTAAGTTGTTGGATGTACAACATAGAATACACACAAAGCTTTCTGAGAAGACCAAATTGGAGCATGTCTATTTTCAAAAGGATTTCATTGTGGTTAGAATTCTCATGACATATCACTTGTGGAGAAATAAAACCTGGTGCACACTATTACCTAGAACTTGGAGAAGCAAAAGTTTGTTAGTCGTTTGTTTTAACACAATTCCGTTTTAACAGTACACAAACTTGAAGCACGTTGAAGATAGCTCAAACAACACTTTGAGCTTTCATTTTCTGCACTTTCATCAAAGTATTCCACCAACTTCAAGTGAAGTATAGAATTGGATGGTCCTAATTAAGCTCTATGCTACCTTATCGAATTGAAAAAGCTCAGTGACCATTGAGTGAAGTATCAACAAGCAAGTTATGAAGGAATAGAGAGTTCTCATATTCAAGGTCAGTCATTATTTTCTTCCTCTATTCATGTTCTCATAATGTCTTAAAGGAACATTCAAGATGATAATGTTGCCTTGGTGGAGACGGGTGTGTTTATGCAAAAAGATACTAAAGTATCTAGAGGGGAAGTCACTATTGGTATAAAAGATAGTGATGAGGAACAAGGTGAGCATTAAAGTAAATGTATTCAGGTTTTAATGACTGTGAACAATCTGGGGTACAAACACCAGTAGGAGTTGGTGAGTAATCATGTTTATTTGAGGTAGAGAGCTTAAAGATCATGAAATAGAAAAACAAATAGGATAGGTGTTATTGGCTTTGATGGATTGAGAAGTTGATTCCTAGGGAGAGAGTTTAGTTGCTGAATTTGGCCCCTATTTGATAAAAAGGGGGAAAAAAAGTTTGATTGGGAATAACAATTCAACTAGCGGTGTACAACATTGTGCACTATAATAGAATGTGTAGTGAAGGTTTTGTCAAAAAGCACCAAAGGGGGAGAATGTTAAAACAGAGTTGAGTTGACTAATTTTTACAATCTGAAGGCGTATAGAATTCTATTAATAAACAAGAAAGATTAGATGACTACTGAGACATGGAAGCTGGTAAAATGTGTCTTGATCCTTGTTACTACTTGTGAGGATGAGGTCATACGGTATTTGGTGTTGTTGAAGACTCCAGTATGAGGATGTGATCAACTTTGATCCTATATAAGGAGAGATGATGGAATGAGATGAAATTTATCAGATATACAAGGCCTTTGTGTGCAGTTCTATTGTCTTGAAGATTAATGTACCTTGTAGTGTACACAGTGGTGTAAGTGACACAAGATAGGGGGAGCAAAGTTGATGAGAGACAGTGTCTTTGTCAAAAAGAGACAAAGGGGGAGTTTGTTAATACAAAAGTAAGTTGTTTATTTTTTCAAAGGAATCCGGGTATACAAATTAGAACCTTGAAGTTTCCTAAATCAAAGTGGAGACAACAAAGGATTTTCAGCTGTGATGAGATAAGAGTCCTTCAAAGAGTCTTGATTTGACAAGATTACAAATCAGCAATAACTACAAAAGGTAGTTTCCTTATTTGACATGAATTCAAAAAGGCAACCCAAAGGGGTACTATAGTTTCCTCATTACAAGACTACAACTTAGCACATAAAGAGTCATGCTAAGAAAGGTAAAGGCATTAAAGATGAAATCTGGAGGATCCGGTGTCAGAATAAATTAGGATAAGAGTTCTCTAAAGTGGATGAGACTAGTCTAAAAAAGTATAATTTAAAACAACTCTATGAAGGAGTAAGTACAGACGAAACATGAAACCCTCACAAGGAAGGAAGAAAAGTCGTACTGAGAAACAAAGGGCATGACAAAGTTCAACCGAGAAACAACTTTAGGAGTCCTAATATGAGGAGTGTTCGAACAAGAGTAGGAACTCGTGCCTATATATAGAGCTACATATGAAGAAAGAAGTGATGCTCAAATTAAGAAAAAATATTACAGAGCATTAGGTTGAGGAGGAGCTTGCGCAGGAGATGTACTGAAGTTTATTCATATGTGAGCAAGCTTATTGAGCTTATCAAGAAGTCTTTCGGCTCATGTTCAAGAAGCCATTGACTATTATAATGTCGTTCTCATTCTAAGAATACTTTGTGGAGAAGATCCCTTGTCTAAAAGGAACACACTGAGAGGGAGCCTTAGTGTGTGGGGTGTTAAAGAACTTCTGTTGGTATATTGCAACAGGAAGTTTAAAGAAAGTTTGTATCGTTCAAATCCTATTGAGGACAAGAACTTTGACCGGAAGTGTAACGTGTAAGTTACTATAAACTTTCTTTAGTGGATTCTTCAACCTGGGCCGAGTGCCCCTTAGATTAGGAATGGTTGGTTCCAAACTACGATAACAAGTCTCTGTGTCATTGTATTTCTCTGTCGTAACTTATAGTGTAACTTGAATGTGCAATTGCACCAATCATCGAGTGTAAGTACACTCACTAGTACACCAGTGATTCAGTGAAGCTTACAGTAATTTCATCATTTAAAAGAAGTACAAAGAGGTTATTCCTATCATTTCTAGCTAACACCGACCCCAACCTCACAATATGGCAACGAGTACTCTCGTACTGTGATTAGTTGATTAATTGAGAAATTAGTTTGTCCTTTTCCCCGGCTACAAAACCTGCAAATTGAAAAAGTAGAGAAAAAACTACCATGGCGCTACTTGCTCTCAGCTCGATCCAGGCCTTCTTCTGGTATGACCAACACACGGAGTTGCATCCCAGGTAATACAACACGCGTAGAGATTAGTGCCACTAGCTTATCCAGATTGGAAGGTAGCACCATGCACCTTTCATTGCTTTATATATAATATAAATGAGATAGCTTCCCGGCTATTTTTCACTTGATGCCAACAATGATGACCCCCAAGAAGCCGGTGATGAAAATAGCTGCCTCCAGGAGCAATGCAACTCCCTGCAGATCAATTGTTGTCAATAAGGGTCATTTTGTGGCATATCAGTTGTAGAAAGATGTCCATTTCAAGTCATTCACCTTTGGCAACATTAGAGGTACTGTACTAGGTGATGGCAGATATGTAAATGGGGTATTGATGGTTGTGGGGCCTAGTGAAACTCTAGAATCACCTATGGTGAGTTCTCTTCTTGCATTCTCCTTATTATGTGAATGAGATAAAAGGAGAACAGGCTTTCCGGCCTTTCACATTTAACTATCAGTATTAAAAGGGAAATGACTCGTTATCAAATGAAAGTGGGAATCCCAAAAATATGCCCCAATTTAGACTTCAATATAATCATGCTGGAAACACTATGTAAATCAACATGTGGAATATCATGCATCACCGACATTTTGGAGATAATTGACAAACATACATATATAGAAGAATGCTCTGAGATATGCTTTCTTGTTTATATTGGTGGGAGTAAGCCAGATTGTCGTCAGGATGTTTATCAATAAATAAAGGATAAGAACATTATCCATTTTTAGAATAAGAGTAGAAATCAAATATAAAATTTTGTATTTGTCAAAATTGTGTTGACTCATGTACAGTTGAACGATGCATTTGAAGAACCAGCTTGAAGATTCTATCAACAGCCGTGGATAGGAATATAATCATAGCACTCTGACTGTGGTAAGTGTGATGTAGAGCATCGGCTGTTAGTGATTCTCAGTTTCTTTTGATGGATGCCTTTGAATCAGCGAGAGAACATACTCCAAGAAGACAGCATTGCAGGGCAAAGTGAGTCGGCCCTTGGCTGCTGGTAACCCGAATTCATCTTCAGACATTTTCAGCAACTCTTGGAAGATTGCATTGTTGAGGTGACTTAAAGGAACCTCAAAACGCATCTCATCTGAAGTGTACACTACAAAATGGCCTTTCTCTGAGGTCTTCTTTTGCCTTGTATTGAAATCAGATGGCTGACAATTCCTTGCCTTGGAAAGAAAACGTTTGGGACTCAACATGGCTGCTGCTGATGGCTTTTGTTTGTTGACTAGTGAAGGGGAATGTGTGAAGGCTGATCTTGGACTGCAAGAGCTAGTGCTGTGACTATATATGTTGATTTTGGATGCTGTGGGGGTCTGAAATATATATGATGAGGAAGGTGAAGCAATTAATTTGGAGTCTTACATGTTGGGTAGCTAAGGATGCACGCCCATGTGCTAATAATTTGGGCCACAGTACCAAGCAAATTGGGTACCTAGCGAGTGAGAAACACATCCATGTGATGATAACAGAAATGGAGGTTGGGGGACGTGGGTATGTCTAGCGGGTCCTGGAAACAGTAGGGCATAGTGATAGATACAAATTGTGTGGCTCGGTCGTCTTTCATAGTAGTTTGAGCTTTTTATTTAAAAGCTGCGTTGTATGGCTGATATTTTGTCCTTCTACCTTCCTCCACCTTGAGCGATATATCTGTCATACATACACAAAACATCAAGGGAACAGTATAACTCCGGCTTTGATGGTTCTTTTTAGTCATCATGTTTCATATTGTCGAGCCAAGTACATCAAAAGAATATTGTGCTAGGCACAAGCAAACCAGATCAGTAAGAAGCTCCGGTCGAATTTTTTAATAACTATGGAGATGTTTAATTAAGAGATAAATGAAGCCATATAACCCTAGAAAAATACATATATATGAGGATCTGTATGTAGAAGATCCTTTTAATTTGAGTGTTGATTGTCGATACCTTACACTTTTTGTGGGACACTGAACTTTATGTAGGAGAAGAGTACGTGGTTCTCAAACTTATTCATGGGATTATGTGGGATCATTTGAATTGTTAGGGTTCAGAAATTGGATTAAAATGTGATTGAATACCTGAATATTCGTAGTACTGCCCCCTAAATGTTTGGTGTGTATACCTGAATATCAGTGTTAATCATTATGAATTAATGTCCTTAGATGTTTCAATTCTATAAAACAAAGTAGGAATGTTACAAATGTCGGCAGTTCTGGCCTAGCTGCTTATTCTCAATTAATTAGGAAGGTCTTGAAAAGAAGAGGGTATGAACAATGAATCTGCAGTTTGCCCCACCGTTTCCAGGATTCACTAGACATGCCCACTTCCCTAAGCCTTTCCCTCTTTGTTGTCATCACATAGATGTGTTTCATAAAGGACCCAGACATTAGTCCCGCCTTGTGACTCTCATTAATGCGTCAAGAGACAGAAACATGAGCGCCTTCTTACTATGGCCTACCTCTTGCACATGGCTGTGCCTCCTTTCCCACCCAACACATATGGAAGGCTCCACATAAGTCACTTGTCCTTTTCTTCTCCATACATATTTTAGACTCCAGCAACATCCCGAATAAACACAGTCACTGCCTTCTCGCAATCCAAGATCAGCTAGCCTTCACTACTGAAGCCCTCGGCAGTGGCAGTCGCCATGTTGAGTCCCAAACGTTTCCTAACCAAAGCAAGGAACGGGCAGATGTCTGACTTCACAAGGCAGAGGAAGATCTCAGGAAATGGCCATTTTATGGTGTATACTGCAGATGAAAAGCGTTATGAGGTTCCATTAAGCTACCTCAACAATGCAATCTTCCAAGAGTTGCTGAAAATGTCTGAAGATGAATTTGGCTGACAGGCAAATGGCCGAATCATTTTGCCCTACAATGCAGTCTTCCTGGAAAATATCCTTTCGTTAATCCGGAGGAATAACCCATCAGAAGATAAAGAGGAGGCTAGCGCTGATTATTTCAATAGCCAGCGGCTGGTGCTCAAGATCACACTTACAGCAATCAGAGCACTACCCTGATTATATTCCTGTCCAAAGCTAGCTGTACATGTGATCATCACAATTTTGACATATACAAAAGTTTAGACATGATATTAATGTTATCAAAATGGAAGAATCATATTTTTCCTCATTTCTTGCTATTCTGACATCAAACAAGGTTGCATGCACAATCGAAGCCATCTGCAAATTGCCAGAGATGTTATTCCACTTGTTGGCTTACATAATTTACCCAACATTGGGCTGAACCTTCCTACCATCATTTGATTCAGTAAGGTCGGCGTTCTCATCTTTAATCATAAATACTTACGAATAAATGAATGATAACACTTAAAATAACGGCAGGGAATAGCCTTTTGGTTCCATTTTGTCAATTTGCTCATTCGTTTCCCTGACTCCCTCTCTTACACTTAAAAATGTTTTACAGGTCCCTAACTCAGTCAAAAATCTATTTTCTTAGTACTTCTGATAAGTGTTAATACCCAAGATTAATTTCAAACGATCTAGCACAATCAACAGGTCGTGCATCTCCGGATAAAGTTCCTCCTTATCCTTCGTCAACTAATTAGGATTCAATCAAAAGATATTGTCTCCCAATAAAAATTATGTATTCAATTGTAATTGAAACTCTTTTGTAAATTAAGATCCCTGTTAGAACTTGGACTCTAACCTAAATATGGATGGTTGTGTACCAGTAATTCAATGAAGAGAGGAGGACAGATTGCTCAATTTATTTAAAATTTATGATATGGCCACCTGCATTAGGATTTCAGATTATGTGCAGAAAAAGAGGGTATGGAGTCAAAATTGCATCTATATATTGACATTTCTAACTTGTAAGTCAGTGTACAACCGATTTGTGCAAAGATAATTAACAAGTAGAGACAAGCAATTGCTGGGTTAGCTCTTGCTGCGCCGAGGAAGATGTTAAGCACCGATCTGTAGTTATTGAAACTAGCAAAGCCTTCTGTACATCTTCACTTAGACTTCTCTGCATCAGTGAGATTAGGTATTCCATGCAAGCACCATCACATGGCAGCATGATTGGCCCATTTCCAGGCAATCCATATTCATCTTCTGATACTTCCAGCATAGCTTGAAAAATGGGGTTGCTGAGGTAAGTTAAAGGCAGAACGAAGCGCTCACAGTCTGCTGTGTATGCCACAAAATGACCCTTGTCAGCCACTGATGATCTCCCGGTAGATGCAGTACCCCTGCTGGTTGCCTTGAGTTTCTTCACCAACTTCTTGGGGCTCATCATCGTCTCCAAATGAAGAATTGCAACAAAGAGCTCTGAGGAAAGAATCCACCAATGGATGTGTGAATTTGAAAGCTGTGGTACTGGTGAGTGCAAACCCAGCGGAACTGACATATATATAGATCTACCAAATTAAAGGGGGGAATTGGGTATCAATCTCCCTGACAGGGTCTTTATTCATGCCAGCTCACCTGGGAAGCAATCCCATGTGCTGAACATCTACGTAAAGACTGACCAGGGAAGGAAGCACGTAGGGCCTTAGCTCTGTTCTTCATGTCTCCCACTTCTGTACGACTGGTCTAACGGGTGGAGGAAATTTCAGATCAGGTCATGAAATTTTATGACGGAGGAGTTGTTGATATCTTGTTCTTTCTAATTAACTATATCTACAAGTTCGGTCATAAGTGGGTGGAAATGATTAAGCTAATCTTATTACATCTGAACCATTTTCCCAGAGATGCCGAATATTGTCTGAAGATGAATTTGAGCAATAATTAGGACATGGCCACATCAAATATGGATTAGATTTGTGACTTGATTCTGTATGGATAAAATAAATGTTAGACATTCAAATATTTGAGAAGGTGTACGTTTCCGACGCGAAACCCATGCAAGATATATTAGAACCGCATCTGGGCTACCTCTTGAATTAGAAAACCTGTGGAAAACATATATCATCTATCATTAATGTGTGGCTCCACCTATTTTATTGTATGTGTGGCTCCACAATTAGTGAAGAATATATATCTCAATTACGTTTATCATGTGTCATGAAGCCCAAATAAGCAAACAGTACTGCTTCCTCCATGATACGAGAAATCCTTATCACTCTACATAGACTTCACATGGTGCCAAATAAGCTATTCAAGTACAACAGATAAAAAATAGAAACGTTTATCTCTAACATGTTGTTACAACCTTTGGCACCGAACCCAAAGTATTTATGAATTTGCCCACATTTTTTGTAATCTGTTAGACAAGCCCACCTGTCCTCAACCATCTTAGTAACTTGTACCACATAGATGTGTTTCCAAAAGGACCCAACATAAGGAAAACTACGATTGAATGAATTCCCACCTTCCGGATTGATTGTATATATATCCATTAATGCCTCGACTGCTTTGATCAGGTCATCACCATAACATGCATCCTCTCGAAGTTCACTTTGCAGCTTTCTCGCTGAGGATCTCCTTTCTCACGCAACTGTACAACGTATTGACCCCAAAGAAGATAGTTCATCTGGCAAGAAATATATAGGCAGAAGGTGTCTAGCAACGCAGTGGCTGACAAGGGACATTTTGTGGTGTACAATGATTCATGGTTCCTTAAAGCATTACTGGAAATCTCAGAAGAGGAATATGAATTGCCAGAGATGGGCCAATCATGATGCCATGCAAAGCACATTGTGTGGAATACGTGCTTCTATATAAGTGTGTAAACACTGATTAAATTTTCTATTAATGAAGATACATACTTATATAAAGGAATGATACCTTGATTTGGAATCCCAATTTTATTAGAATTCAATCATGTACAATCTTTACAAATATATTATTCTAAACAAGGAGATAGAATCCTAAAACAATAGGGAGAACACAAAGTTTGGCAGGCAACCTTTCAAATTGACCTCGCTGCAGACCTTTAGAAAAAATATCTGCTACTTGATCTCTAGTTGGAATGTATTTGACCCATCATGTGTCATGGGCTAGTTGTTCTCTGACAAAGTGATAGTCAATTTCGATGTGCTTCATTCTACCATGAAACACTGGATTGGCAGCAATCTGAGTAGCTGACAAATTATCACACCATAAGACCGGGGTCGATGCAACAAATAGTCGTAGCTCACGGAAGAGCTGAAGAATACAACACATCTCAAGTAACAACTGCTAGTGCTAGACAGAGACGAGAGAGACGAGAGAGGGAAAGAGACGAGAGAGGGAAATAGATGAGAGGGAAAAAGGCACCATGAGGGGGAATGCAAAAAGGCAACCTTTTGTGACGATGTTACATAGTCATGACTGCCTTCTATAGACTTAGCATTAATATTTTTTTTATTTGATCTAATATTAGAATTTTAGTTAATAGCTAGACATTTAGTGAACTTTTAAAAGGTAGAATAAATGTTTTAAAAACCCAACCAGTCCCGTCGGTCCTACCCAATTGAACCAGAATCGGAGACCAATCCAGTTCTTATTGAGTCGATCTGATTCACTTTAATCGGCATTATTTTTTGCTTTTGTCTTATAGAAATATTAAGTACATATAAAATCTAAAGTATAATATTCAGTGGTTGAACAATTGGTCCAACCCGGTCTAATCGGGTTCGACCTAAACCGTACATACTGCTGGGTTTGATTGCCGGTTCGGTTTTTAAAACACTGGGTAGAATAAATATTATCATTTATACATGGTTTAATTTTTTATTCAATTTTTATTTTTTTAAAATTAGGATCTTTTACAATTGCAAGTCGTAACTTATTTTATAAAAATGTTTGAGGAAAGTTATAAACATAAACTTAAAAATTTAAGCAGTGAAATAAAAATTTTTAAAAATTACAATTGTCACATATTATATTTTCATGCCAATAATGCCAATGTGGTCAAGAAAATCTCAATTTGAGTAAAAAATTTGCATTCTATTGTCAGGAATTTAATATTTCGTAACAAAACACTCTTTCATATTTATTGGTTTTCTTATTCTTTTTTAGTTTTTTTTAAAATTTATTTAGATCAAACTCTCAACTACCAAATGTTATTTTATGTAAAATAGATATGTAATTCTAAAAGGCAATTCCATTTCATTTTTTAAAATTTTTATTTAGTTATCTTTGATAAATTAAATCTCCCACAACATGTTCTCTAATAGTCATATACTAACATAAATAATAATTTAGCCAATAAAAATAATTGTATAAATTGTTGCATATAATAAATACTAATTTTATAAATATATGTGAGTTCTAGATATTGATATAGTAATATTAATATATATGGAGTCTTTTCGTTTAATATATATTCAGATCTCACACATAAAGATATAAGAGATAATCAATCGCTCACAATTATATACTACAATAATAATTATTATTATTAATTTTATTTTCTATCAATAATATAAAAATATATATTTTTTTAAATATACAGATATATGTCTTCAACTTTTGGAATTTACAAAGTAGATTTATAGAAACTTTTGAGCAAAGTGAAATATATTAAATAAAATGATTTAATTTAATAAAAAAATTTAAATGGAGTTTGCTTCTAGTCAAACCTAGAGAGCTTCTAGTCAAAAGTGCTTATAGTCACGAATAAGCAAATCGTAACAATAGGTTGAACCTCGAGTAAATAAAATTTTTATTTGAATTTTCCACTTGTAACCAAATATATAAATCGTGACAAAATGTGCTTCTTATTGTTACGATTTATTCTTTTGTGACAACAAATTTAGCGGAAAATTAGATTTTTCGTGGGTAATTTTATTATTACAAATTTTCATTTTCGTGACAACAGAATGAGGCCTTAATTTTTTTTCTTGTATTTTCCTCTAGTCACGAAATAGATAATTCGTAACAATAAAAATTGAATTATTGTTGCGAAACACAATTCATGACAACAACACTCTCACTTAAAAAAAAAATTAATAAGTTTTGCTCTTGTCACAAAATATTTATATTGTGACAACAAATTTTGAGGGTATTTTTTGTAGGTAATTTTATTGTCACAAATTTTGATTTTCGTGACAAAAAATTGAGGCCTTAATTTTTACGTTTACTTTCATCTTGTCACAAAATATTTAGCCAGAAACATAGTTTTTTAACGCATTATTTTCTTGTCACAAATTTCTATTTTTCTTGACTAACGTTTGGCCTTAGCAATAACTTATTTCTGTTCGTTTATCTCGTGTCACGAAAGTTATAACTCATCACAATAGGACCTCATCTCTTCTTACAAAAAGATGCTTGTGACAATAAATCTCTCACATTAGCAATAAATTTTTAAGAGGAGATCACGCTTGTCATGAAAATGGAAATTGTGACAAGATGTGCTTTTTATTGTTACGATTTCATCATATTCGTGACAACAAATTTCGTTCGAATTGAGATTTTTCATGGGTAGATTTTAATGTCACAAATTTCTATTTTTGTGACAAAAGGTTTTGGCCATAATATTTTTTTTCTCACTAGTGTTTTCTTGTAGTCGCGAAATAAACAATTCGTAACAATAGGTGTTCTTCTCTTGTTACAAAAAGGTCTTCGTGGCAATATGTCTCTCTCCTTAAAAAAAGAATTGGTGGACTTCACTCTTGTCAAAAACATGGAAATTGTGACAACATGTTCATCATATTGTTACGAATTATTCTAAATCGCGACAAAAAATTTAGTGGGAAATTTCCTTTTTTTGCGGGTAATATTCTTGTCACAAATTTCTATTTTTTGTGACAATTGTTTGGCCTAATTAAAACCTTATTTTTGATTTGTTTATCTCTTGTAACAATAGTTATAATTCGTGACAATAGACTCTTTCTTGTTACGACATTTAGTTTGTGACAAGAAAGTTTTTTTTTGTAGTTCTTGTTGAAGAAAGTTTGTAATAGAGTTCATATAGTGGATTGTTATCATCCTGGGCTACACAACCCCGTAGATTAGGAACTAGTTTTATTTCGAACTGCAATAACATATTGTGTGTCAATTATTTTTGCTACGTTTTAATCTATTTGTACTAACATTTCACACGAAGTTAAAACATCACCATAAACATCCCTACTAGCACCAAAACGAACTTTCACATACAATTTTTCTACCTCATTTTTTTTTTTCCATGCTTTGAAATCCAAGAAAATGCCATGTCCCTATATATCCTACCAAATTGAGAATGTGGCTCCTCGGTTCTCATTTATGTATGAGGAGTATTTTGTTGTAGCAGCATTCACGTGCACTTTGACGATCTTGAAGCCCAGATCCACTGAAAGGGGCTCTGCACCAAAATATATATGCACAAGAAGGGACTTTGCACCAAAATTGGTGCAAGACACTCGTTGTAACAAGTCCCTATAGGTTTAGAAGATTTTAACATAAAACAAACTTGTTTCTTTCGAATCTTTACTTGAATGTATATATAAGCATCAAATAAAATATTGTTATAAATAAATATAATATTATTCTTAATTATGTATATTTAGTTTTTTTTAATTTATATAGGTATATAATAAATAACATATAAAATAATTATTTCAATAATTATAAATTGGTGATTATGCATGTATTATATTATCTAAAAGGTTAATGAAAACCATTTTGCTTTGATTTTTATAAACCATTCACAAACTTTTAAGAGATGAAATCCAAAAGTTTGTTGAATATACTTTCTAATAGTTAGTCTATACATATAAAAACTTAAGCTTATTTTTCATGTATATATACCATAATTCTAAAATATAATAACATAATCTCCTAAAAAAAAAAAGTAATATTATAATCTTTCTAAATTGTGCTTGAATCACATGTATATGTCAAGTATTTCTCTTTGTCCACTCTACATTGACGTTTTACCTTATTAATTAAATAGGAAATTAACAGATAATTCAACATTTTCATATCGGTAGAATACGTGTTAATCTTATTTGTTAGAGAGAAATTATAAGGAAAAATTATGTAATGATAAACTTTAGAAAAGAAAAAAATTAAGTAGTGGAGAAAATTTAGAAGATTATAGATAAGCTGGAAACCAATAGCAGGCCGGCCAAAGTCTCCTATATATTTTTCCTCCGCTAAAGTAATCTAAAACTTAGCAACAGGCCGGTATTAATTACTCGATCCAAGGAGTACTGCAGGGCTCTTAAATAACTACCAAAATATTTTCAGTATTAGTATATAAAAATCATGTTATAATTCATAGTTATTATATTAATTTCTCTTATATATATATATATATATATATATATATATATATATATATATATATATATATATGTAATTTAATGTAATAATTAATAAAATTATAATACTACTTGTAATTTGAACTTATATATATTGACAGGCATTTTGTTTTGTTGTATATTAGTTAAAGAATTAATCACATGCATATAATTACTCAGTTGTAAAAATTTATAAATGTACAAGTGAAAACATATATTTTTATTTCTGCTCAAACATATATGCATGGTATAATTAAAAATACAGGTCAAGACACATACAATACAAAAAATCAATATTCCTTCTGCTTCATAGTGTTTATATATCCTTTTCGGTGATATTTTTGTTATTTTTTATTGTTAAACGAATCAGAAATATCTACAACCATGGATCGAGGTGGTTTCTCATAAGCGAGACGTCTCAACTCTCCTAAACCCTCAACCAGCTGCTAAAAAAAATAAAGATAAATAAAAGGAAACTTTTCACAGTACGATGCATTCATGCATTCCAAAAATGGAATGCAAGAATCAGATGAAAAAATAAAATAAAACCAATGCATGAATCACGAACGAACTTACATATGCCATGACAATCAAATGATCAACGTGAAACAGATAGCGATCGAGGATGCATCGCTCGCTAGCTATATAGTGTTATATATATACATTTCAGAATTAATGCCAAATGGGCACAAATTAAGGTTCTAGCTAGTAGATAATATAGTGTTATATGCATTTCAGAATTAATGGCGTCTTATCCGCAATTCTCCGTCCAAAGAGGCAAGCCTGAGCTGGTTTCTCCGGCAGAGCCGACTCCATACGAGCTCAAGCCTCTGTCGGACATTGATGACCAGCAGGCCCTCCGATTTCAAGTCCCACTGATCTTCTTCTACCCCCACAACCCGTCAATTCCTGGGAACAGAGACCCGCGATTGATTATCCGAGAAGCTCTCGCTAAGGCACTAGTTTACTACTATCCCTTGGCAGGACGGCTTCGTGAGGAAGGACCCAATGGGAAGCTCACCACGGAGTGCACCGGTGAAGGTGTTCTGTACATCAGGGCGGATTGTGATATTAAGCTTGAGCAATTTGACGGGAGGTTTCAAACCCCCTTCCTTTTAGACCAACTTCTCTTCGATGTTCCCGACTCCAGTGGAATACTCAACTGCCCGATATTGTTGATTCAGGTAACAACCTAGTTTTGTTTCAATGTGTTCCATTATTTCTCATAAAACGAGTTATAATTGGATGGATGGATGGATGGATGGATCATGGATGGATGAATGGATTTTAATTTTTTAGGTGACACGTCTTCTCTGTGGAGGGTTCATCTTTGCAGTAAGGCTCAACCACACCATGTTGGATGGACACGGACTACTTCAATTCTTAAATGCAGTGGCTGAGATAGCACGAGGTGCAAAAACTCCATCGATTGTACCAGTGTGGGAGAGAGACCGATTGTTCAAAGCTCGTGACCCGCCGAGGGTGACTTATGTCCACCACGAGTATAAAGTTCAGCAGGAGGATTGCCTTAAGAAAGGCAATCTTGATGACGATGATGATCTCTCTCTTGACGATGTTGTTGAGAAATCTTTCTACTTTGGCCCCTCGGAGATTTCTGCCTTGCGATCACACCTTCCACTACACTTAAAGCATTCTTACTCCTCCTTCGACGTGATCACCGCCTGCCTTTGGCGTTGTCGCACCATCGCACTCGACCCAGCCCCGAGCAACACAACACGTCTAATATTCGCCATTAGTGCGAGAGGCAAACCACAGTGTCCCTTACCAGTCGGCTATTACGGCAACACCATCGCAACCCCCGGGGTCGTCACTACAGCTGAAAAGTTGTGTAAGAATCCTCTGGGGTATGCCTTGGAGCTCATCAAGAAAACTAAATCATCAACCGTGAATAATATCGGGGACTATCTACAGTCGGTGGCCGATTTTATGGCACTCAACAACAGACCTCCTTTCCCCCTCTCCCTGACACAAACTACCTACATCGTATCAGACAACTCACGTCTCGGGTGGACTGAGGTGGATTTTGGGTGGGGTAAACCCGTTTATGCTGGACCGGCCGACGCCACTTGGGTCACCTACTATTCTCGATCGCCGCGTAATAAGGAGGGAGAAGTTGGGATTGCGGCTCCAATCCAGCTACCGAAACTCCGCATGGAGAGGTTCGTCCAAGAAGTAAGGAGAATGTCGACACCCACTATACCAAATTCTAAATTCCTAAGTCTTCTTGGATTAGGGAGGAGACTAATTAAATAATAGATCAATTTTATAGAAAGCTTTGAATTCTTCACAATATTGTGAGGTGCAAACATGGGAAGTGCTTGCTTATATATATATATATATATAACAGGTAGATGTATGAAAACTATATACAATTGGCGCTCCTCGGTTTATAGTACTTTTTCATGCATCAATCTGAGTTTGTGGGTTGATTAAGGATCAGAAGGTTAGCTAATTATATCGGTAATGGTGAAGGTCAAAGCAACTCTTAAGACCTTTGCATAAAAAAACAAGGGGCTTTAGTGCACAAAAACAGGCATTAAGGTAATAATATTACATTGTGGTATATTATCATTTCTTAAATTGTTCTAACATGAGATAAAGGATTTGGCCATTACCCTATGATACCAACGACTGTATCGGCCAATACGTATCTGATTTCAACCTGTCCGATACAAAGTTACGCCCCGTATTAGCTGATACCGGGAAATTAGCTTAAAATGTTAATTATTCTTAAATTACAAGGAATTTTATAAGCTAAAATTTTAGCGGTATGAAATTGAGTCGATTTCTCAGGTTTTTCCTATATTTTTACCTATTTTTCCTACCAAATGAAGGAGGATTAATCCTTGAAAGATTGTGTATTAGTCGATATGGTTCAATTAGCTTAAAATGTTAATTACTCCTAAATTATAAGAATTTTAGCTGAAATTTTTGGAGTATGAAAATTAAGTCAATTTCACATATTTTGTCGATACTTTTACCTATTTTTTTTTAAATTTTTTAAATTTTTATTATCTTATATTTTATATTCAACATACATGCTCCCCCCCGCAAAGGAGAATTCTAGTGCAGATTTATAATATAGAGGGACGTCTAGCCCACCCTTGATTTCCTATCTCCCGCCCATCCTCTTTAGGCTCCATGGGAGAGGTTAGTCTACGTGGTACCATTTGGTGTCACGTGTCGTCTAGTTGTCACCACATGTCAATTGGTTAGTGCCAAGTGGCTGCTTATGCAGTAGCTTGTAACCTTATAAAAAACTAATTAACTTTCTCATTAACATGTACAAGTATTTATATACATGGGGTTACATATATAAAATGACCAAACTGCCCCTATATATGTACACATATTACGATAATGACCTATATACACATATTACACTAATATCTCCCCTCAAACTCAAGGGGGACCAAAGGAACACATCTTGAGTTTGGAACACAAGTACTGAAATCGCGACTTGGTGAGCGATTTAGTAAACATATCCGCAACCTGATCCTGGGAAGGTATATAGTACAACTGAAGAGTACACGAAACACAGTGATGTCGAATAAAGTGGCAATCAACTTCAATGTATTTGGTTCTCTCATGAAACACATCATTGTGAGTAATTTGAATGACACTTCTATTGTCACAATGAAGTGGAGAGGGAGTGTCCAACTGCACACCCATATCACTAAGAAGCCAACGAAGCCAAACGAGCTCGAAGTAGTGTCGCAAAGAGCACGATATTCGGCCTCAGTACTTTCGAATGAGACACGAGATCGCTTCTTCTTTGCGCCAAGAAATCAAAGAGTCACCCAAGAAAATACAATAGCTTGTGGTAGATCTCCGATCGGTAACATCACCGCCCAATCAACATCCGAAATATGCAGAAAGATGAAGCTGCAAAGTGGAACCAAAAAATAATCCCTGGAACAAACTGCCTTTAATGTATCTCAGAATGCGCAAGACTGCAGCATAATGAACAGAGCGAGGAGCAGACATAAAGTGACTAACAAAATGGACTGCATAGCTAATATCTGGACAAGAGATAGTCAAATATAGTAGTCCTCCAACTAATTGCCTGTATAAAGTAGGATCAAATAATAATTCACCATCGGCAGGGCAAAATTTAGCATTGAGCTCCATAGGACTGTCACAGACCTTGCTATCAGACTGACCAGCTCGATTGAGCAAGTCAGAGGCATACTTAACCTGAGAAAGGCCGTAACCATCACCAAACAGAAGAACCTCAAGGCCAAGAAAATATCGTGAATCGGCCAAGATCTTTCATCTCAAAACAAGAGCTAAGATAGCTTTGAGATCGAGATGCCCCGTATGTCATCACCGGTAATCATCATATCATCAACATAGAGCAATAACAAAACCGTGCCGGATGAGGACCGACGAGTAAACAAAGCAGAATCATGACTACTCGCGTGTATACCCAAAATCAACAATCTTGGAACAGAAGGTGGAAAACCAAGCACGAGGTGCTTGTTTGAGTCCATACAAAGCACGACGAAGCCTGCATACCTGCCCGAGGAAGGATGTGAAGAACCCGGAGGAGGTACCATATAGACTTCTTGGTGAGTGCACCATTCAAGAAGGCATTCTTCACATCCATCTAAAAAGATCCCAATGACCTAATAGAGGCAATGGCTATCAACACACTAACTGAAGTCAATCGAAGTCACCGGGTAAACGTCTCCTCATGGTCAATGCCATACTCCCGATTATATCCTTTGGCCACAAGACGAAGCTTTATACCGATCAATAGACCCATTAGCCTTAGTTTTAACCTTGTAGACCCCGCATGCAACCAATGGGAGATTTACCAGGAGGAAGAGAAACAAGGTCCCAAGTATGAGCTTTGTCTAAGGCTTGCAGCTCTTCAGCCATAGCTTGCTGCCGAGAGAGGATCGAGAGGAAGCTTCCCCTGTAGGGAGGAAGGTTCATAGACAGAGGTAAGAGCAGAAAAAAGAAACAATGATAGTCATTGAGGCGTACCGAAGGTCGACAAATGCGCAAAGACCCGACGAGGTGCTGATGGAGGGACGTTTGGAGCCAAAGGAGGAATAGGCTCGACGGGCGGCGGAGAGGAAGGCACTGTGCACGCCAACCGCAGGAGGCTTAAAGGGACAAAGTATCGTCAAACGGGCTTAACCCGTAATGTAATAAAAGATGGTAGAAGGCAATGGAGAAGAACCATCAGGAAAGATATCAAAGACAACTGTAGGAGACATAGAAGACTGATCGGAGTGTTTTGGCAAGGAAAAGAAGGGAACATGTTCCCAAAATGAAACATGGCGAGATATACGCAGTTTGTTAGCCACAGGATCAAAACACCGAAAACCTTTCTGTTCAATGCCATAACCCAAAAAAACACACATAGCAGACTTGGCAGATAACTTATCGCGCTCGCGGTCAGGCAAGAGCACAAAGCAAGTAGAACCAAAAACTCAAAGAAGAGAATAATCAGGAGATGTATCATAAAGACAAGTGAACGAGGTAGAGTTCTGCAAAACCGGTGAAGGCAGCCGTTTAATGAGATAAACAGAGGTTAAAACAACCTCCCCCCTAAACTGTTTCTGAACAGAAGAAGACAACATGAGAGTGCGAGTGGTTTCTACAATATGCTTGTGCTTACGCTCAACAACCCCATTCTGTTGAGGAGTATAGGGACAAGAAAGCTGATAGAGGGTACCATGCGATTGTAACAGAGCACGAAAAACATGAGAAACATACTCTCCCCCAGAATCCGAACGAAAAACCTTTATAGATTTCGAAAATTGAGTACGAACCATATTGGAGAAGTTAACATATGTATTATAGAACTCAGAGCGAGCATGCAACAGATACACCCAGACAAAACGAGAATAGTCATCAACAAAAATGACATAATAGGAAGACCCTCCCATGGTCGCTACTGGGGCAGGACCCCAGATATCAGAATGAATCACATCAAAAGGAGCCCAAGAATGAGTCTCGCTCGTAGGAAAAGGCAATGCAGTATGTTTCCCAAGTTTACAATTAATGCACTGTAAAGATGCAGAAGAGACAAAACCCAAATTTCCAGATGAAATCATTTTATTCAAAGTAGAACGAGATACATGACCTAAACGATTGTGCCGAAGTATAAAATCTGAGTCTGAACGAACAAAAGACTACAATGGGAAGAAACAAAATCTGAAATGTCTAAAGAATCTAGCTCAAAAAGCCTTCCAACTTTACGCCCTGTCCCAAACACCTTCCCCGTTGACGGGTCCCGGAACCGACAACCAAAAGAAGAAAAAACAACATCAAGACCAAGATCACACAATTGACCAACAGAGAGCAGATTCATGGACAAAGCAGGGACATGAAAAACATCAGAAAGATGAATGCCACGAGATGTACAGATAGAACCAGAATAGGAAACAAAAAGCATAGACCCATCAGCAGTATAAATAGGAGATAACGAAGAGGATGAAGTAGACATGAACAAAGTAAAATCAAAGGTCATGTGATTCGATGCACCAGAATCAATGATCCAAGAGGACTTACCTGAACTGACAGACAAAGCAGAAGCTGAGGAGGTACCTTGACCAAGACCTATGAGAGCCTTGTTTATCATCTCCTGAATATCACCAAAGGTCGGAATAGGACTAGGAGAGGTAGAAGGCGGCCACAGCAATGAGTCATCCTGAGCGGCTGAAGTTGCGGTTGCCAGCGACGAAAGTGGAGGTAGAGTGTGACGACTTCTTGAGTTTAGGACAAGTGAACTTCATATGCCCAAACTCTTTACAAGAGTTGCACTTTACCTTACTCGGATCCCGAGGAGTACTATGTTTGCCTTCCGACGGGCGAAGATTTCGAGATGATGTGGCAAAAGCGTATCAATCCCACCCAATGAGGAACTGAAAGGACCCCGAGTAAAGGCGACGAGTCTCTTCGCCAACAACTCCGATAATGCACTCTCAACAGACGGGAGTGGGAGACGTGTGTAGCATAGAAGAACGAATAGAGTCGTACTCATCATCAAGTGCCATAAAAAAATTGAACCAAGTGAGCTTCCTCAATATACTTCTGAAAAATAAGCGTATCTTCCTCATATTTAAACGGGGATCCATGATCGCTAACTCGATCCCACAACAAAGACATCGAGCATAAAAATGGGAGATAGACTGATTTGGCATCTGGCTGAAGAGCGTGAAGATCCATTGCTAACTTGTATTTTCGAGCAAAATTAGCGCCCTATAACGTTTTTCCAAGAAAACCCAAGCATCACGGGCACAATCAAATTTGCCAATATAAAAACCGATGGAAGGAGGAGAGAACTAACAAGTAAAGTCATTGCCTTAGAGTTGTTAACTTCCCATTCATCAACCGCTTTCAAATTAGAGTTGTCGCAAAGAAGAACCGAACCGATTGGGCAGGCACCAATGACATATCTCCACAAATTGCGACCTTTCAAGAAAGTACACACAATAGTTGCCCAATGAACATAATTAGTGCCATCAAGCTTCACTGGCACAATCTGAGCAATATCCATGCTCGTGGCCATTAGAGTCCCAAAACAAACACAAACACAAATAAGGCAAAAAATATGAAGTCCAGCAATCCCAAGCCAAAATTCGGACCACCAATCACCAAAATCCCAAACAGACAGTCGAAGCTAGCCACAAATCAACACAGTAGGGAGATTTTCGACTCCCACACAAGCAATCGCAAGTCAAAAACCAAAGTTCAAGCAACACACCTGAGAAAGAAGCAATGTTCGACTGATAATTGCTGAAGAAGACGAGTTGCAAGAACAAAAACGCACAGAAAATCCCAAACGCAGCCTCGCGACGACGCAACTCGAATAGGGTTTGTCAAAAACTCCTCGCGAACTCCAAATTACCCAAAATTTCTAGAGGGGTTTGGCAAATCCTACAAAATCGATGCTTAATCAACCCTTTTTTCTAGATAAAAGGTAGATATGGCGCGAAACTTCTCCCGAAAAGCCAAAGCACGACCTGCGCAAGGTCGACGACGCAGCCCAAAAAACCACTTCAAATCCTCACAAAATCGCACTCTTTTTCCGAAATTTCTTGAGGGGTATGAAAGAAGAACTCAAAAAGATCCTATAAGTGGTTTCAGAAGAAGTTTTCGTGGTCTGAAAGCTCCAAAATCGCAATCCCAAACAGGCGCTGAAACCCTAGCCCAAGGTTGAAGACGATCGAGTCACGACGAGTCGACTCGGTGACGTTGCGAACTCGGACCGAGTTTGGCCCGAGTTGAGCCGAGTTAGGTCGATTTTTACTGTTTTATGACCGAGTCTGACTGAGTCACGCCCCCTCTCAACCGAATACGCAATTTTCAGGCTCTGATACCATGTAAATTTATCAAAAACCAATTAACTTTCTCATTAACATGTACAAGTATTTATATACATGGGGTTACATATACAGAATGACCAAACTGCCCCTATATATGTACACATATTACGATAATGACCTATATACATATATTACACTAATATAGCTTAGTGCTATTAATTTCTTCACCACTTTATTAGGGCATAAAGAGCTCTGAAAAAAGAAACCACCAATGGGTGTGTGGCATGGATCTCAAAGGCTGTGCTACTGGTGAGTGCAAACCCTCTGGTGGAAGATATATATATATATATATATATATATATATAGATCTACCAAAATGGGGCAATGGGGCTTCAATCTGCTTGACAGGGTCTTTATTCATGTCCGCTCGATCACCAGGGAAGCAATCTTATGTGCTGAACCTCTACGTAAAAGACTAGCCAGTGATTGAAGAAAGCATATAGGGCCATGAAGTTTGTTACAACTGTTTTTCATGTCTTCCGAGAGACATCAAATGTCTCAAAATTAATTACTTGGACACATTCTATTAATTTCACTACTTTTGTACTTGGCAAGAATTGTTGTATCACTCGTGGGAAAATTGCAGCAGTACTCGTTTATGCCTCATTTACATAAAAGCTAAACATAAACAACTTATACATATATATAATCCACAAACGAACAAAAGAGTATATATTCTAAGGATGAACCTTGAAAATAATAATAACAGTTCAACACTTCAAACGAGACCCAAGAAATGGATACAAAGATTAAAGAATTAGATATCCGCGGTACACATATCATCATCTATCAAGTGGCCTACCTTGATCTAGAAAACCTGTGGTACACATATCATATCATATCATTTCATATCATATCATTATTGTGTGGCTCCAGTACTCATATATGCGATTGTATGCGATATCTATAGAATTTTCAAAGTTGTTCAGCAGGGAATAATTAATATACATATGTGGAAAATTAAAGAAGAATATAAATCTTCATTATGTTATCGGTGTGTCTTGAAGCCCCAATAGTCAAATCCCTATCATTCTAAACAGACTTCACATGGTGCCAAAAGCTATTCATGTACACTAGGTTAAAAAGTCGAAACATTTGTCTCAAACATGTTGTTGCAACCTTTGGCACCGGACCCAAAGTATTAATGACTATGCCACAACATTTTCTATAATATGTTCGACAAGCCCACCTGCCCTTAACCATCTTAGTAGCATGTACCACATGGATGTGTCTCCAAAATGTCCCAACATAAGGAAAACTACTCTTGAATGAATTCTCACCTTTCCTTGACTCTATATATATATCAATTGCCTCGGTACTGCTTTCAGGTCATCACTACAACATCCTCTTCAACTTCATCTTGCTTTCCGCTGATCAGGAATTCTTGAATTTCTCAAGCGACTATATATCCATCATGTTGAGCCCAAAGAAGATTGTTCTTCTGGCAAGAAATAGGCAGAAGGGGTACACCAAGGCTACAGTGGCTGACAAGGGCCATTTTGTAGTGTACACTGCAGATGGCGAACGGTTCATGGTTCATTTGGCATACCTCAGCAATGCCCTTCTGAAAGCATTACTGCAAATCTCAGAAGAGGTATACGGATTGCCAGGAGATGGGCCAATCACGCTGCCATGTAAAGCGGATTTCTTGGAGTACTTGCTTCCGTTGATGGAGAGACGTCCAAGTAGTGAAATACAAAAGACAGTGCTCGCCTCCATTACTGCTGGCCGCTGTTCCACACCTTCATTTATCCATTGTGGAGAACCTGTACTATACAACTGTTGAACATATTTTGGTATCCTCTCTTAATTTTTCGACAACTGTAAATACTACAATTTTGACATGATACAAAAGATTTTGTTTTCTTCTTCCTAATATTTTGTGCAGTAAGGTCAATTAATTTGATTTTTCTTTTGGTATAAATATATATGTTTCTTACTTCTTTTAAGTGACATTCATTTGTAACCAATATATCATCCTACCAATTTTTTTTTTTTTTGAAACTACGAACACAAACTCCCAATTACAAACTTCAGTAGACTACAATACTCCAATACTCCAATGCTGTTTTGGAGACCCAAACAACAGACCTCCTGTATATTCATTCATCAAAAAATGTGGAGAAGGATTTAGTCAATGTTTCGGCTATTAGCCTGTACCTCAATACTTCAATTTTTCATGGATCCATTTATATATCTTGTCTGCTTACAAAAGCGACTTGTCTTTGAAAGCTGCTTTGCTTAGCTGGTCTGCAACCATAGTTCAACATCACCCATATAACACTGGACCCTACAAATCATGTGGAATTATCAAATCTGTGAGCTACCAATCTTCATCCAGTTATTTATATCCAAGGATACAAAAGTTTCAGGCCTTGTTCCATGCCTATCATTATTTTTATACTTGCACTTGTTCACACTAGCGTTCATCATATTATGCCCCACCAAGCGAGACTACACAGACAAATCAAGCATACCCATCTGCCAAAACTCACCTATTTTTCCCACCGGCACATAGATGTGCAGCCATCACTGCCCAAGGCCCTTTATGATCAGTAGCTGAACATATGAGTCATTTTGTGGTGTATATCACTGCAGGAAAACAATCTGTGGCTCCATTGTTTACCTCAATAATGCATCTTCCTGGAGCTGTTGAATTTGAATTTTTAAAGATGAGTTTGGGTTAAAGAAATGGGAGAATGAGTTGGCATGTTGTGCTTGACCCATTTATCACTTAAGTTGTTTCTCACGACATTTGAGATACAAATGCATATCACGAGTGAAATTTCTTTCTCATTAATAAACTGAACAGAGCAATCTCCCAAAAATTGCTGGAAATATCAGAAGAGGAATTGGGGTTTGCAGGAAAAGGGCAAATGATTTTGGCATGCTATGCGGACTGCTTCAAGTATATCTTCCCATTAATCCCGAGGCACCCACCCGAAGAAGTAGAGAAGGCTATACTTGTTTCAATTGCTGGGAGTTGGTGCTCTAATCAGTCTTAAACTAGTCTGAGTACTACCATTTCCATCAAGTGACTCCCCATAGCTACTGAAATATTGCCTCTTGAAGGCCTTTTATTTGGTAATTTAATTAGCCACAGCCCTCTTGCAACCCAGTATCAGCCTTCACCCATTCCTCTTCAGTCAACAACTGAAGTCAGTCCCCAGCAGCAGCCATGTTGAGTTCCAAATGTTTTCCTACTTCAATCCTATGTACGTAATGGGCAAGATGTCTGACTTCAAAAGACAGAGAAAGATCTTTGAAACAGTACATTTTGTGCTGTACACTGCTGATGGCATCCGTTTGGAGGTTCCATTAAATTACCTCGACACTGCAATCTTCCAAAAGTTGCTCAAATTTTCTGAAGAAGAATCAGGTGGGGGAATCACTTTGGAGTGCAATTCCTTCTTCTTGGACTGCTTCCTCTCGTTAATTCAAAGGCACCACCTATCAAAAGATACACAGAAGGCTTTGCTTGTGTCCATAGCCATCACCTGGTGCTTAACATCATACTTACATCTGAAATCAGAGAAGACATCTGAAATTACCAGGGATGTTAGCTAATTTGCAAGATTTACCCCACACGTGGTTCAACTTTCCTTACGTTCATTTGATTCAAAAGATCAACGCTCTCATCTTCCCTTCTCCAGAACTTAGAAAGAATAAATAATAGTAGCATTTTGTGTAGCAACTGTAAAGTCGGGTATTAGGTCTATTCCAAAATGACTAGCTTAAGTTTAGGAAGCCTCTTTCCAACAAGTAAGCTAGGATTGTCTCAGCTTGTTTGTCAATCTGGGACTGATCTCTATAGCAACTTGAGGGAATAGACTTTTGGTACCATTTCATCCAATGTCTTAACTCTTAACGCTTCTCCAATATAATTTACTCTGCAACAGTCATCAATCTATATGAGTGGTACAAGTCGCTTGTTTGGGAGCCACTCTCGATTTCCCTGAAAACCTACGAATTTTCTTTTGTTTTACATTGTCTATGATACACATTTATGTCTGGTCTTGTACCTTTTGATTCCATTCGCAGCTGAATGTCAAAACCTTCAAAATGCTTCTAAAACAAATACCTATTTTCTTTCTTTTCATTGAACAAGTCTTGCGCTCTCTGCTTCGCCCAACTATTAGCAAGCATGGATCTCGAGGTAAAGAACATGAATATTTGCAAGCATTTACTTGTAAAATTATATTTTCTCACAGAGATTGTTTCTCTTTTAGTCAGGCTTCTGGTAAATTAGAATGAAATCTATAAGCATAGGACAGATTGATCAATTTACTAAAAGTTTATGATGTCGCCTGGAATTAGGATATCAGATCACGAAACAAAAGTGACGAAGAAAATGGTATAGAGTCAAAATTGCATCTATTTGAGTTACATTCTAACTTGTAAGTCAGTGTACAACCGCATTGTGCAAATATAATTAACAAGTAGAGACAAGCAATTGCTGGGTTAGCTCTTGCTGGACCAAGGAAGTTGTTAAGCACCGATCTGTAGTTATTGAAACGAGCAAAGCCTTCTGTAAATCTTCACTAAGCGGTCTATGCATCAGTGAGATTAGGTACTCCATGGAAGCACCATCACATGGCAGCAAGATTGGACCATTTCCAGGCAATCCATATTCGTCTTCTGATACTTCCAACATAGCTTGAAAAATGGGGTTGCCGAGGTAAGTTAAAGGAAGAACGAAGCGCTCACAATCTGTTGTATATGCCACAAAATGACCCTTGTCACCCACTGTCGATCTTCTGCTAGAAGATGCAATCTTGGTAGCAGCGAGTTTCTTCACCAACTTCTTGGGGCTCATCATCGTCTCTAAATGAAGAGTTGCACAAAGTCCTCTGAGGAAAGAAACCACCGATGGACGTGTGTGAATCTGAAGGCTGTGCTACTGGTGAGTGCAAACATTGTGGAAGTGACATATAAATAGCATCTACCAAGGAGGGGAATTGGGTTTTAGTGTGTGTGACATGGTCCTTATTCATATTGTCTGCTCACCAGGGAACCAATCCCCATGTGCTGAACTTCTACATGAAAGACTGGCCAGGGAAGAAAGCATGTAGGGCCTTAGCTCTGTTCTTCATGTCTTCCACTTCTAAGGCAGACTACAACTGGTCTAACGGGTGGTGGAAATTTCAGATCAGCTCATGATCAGGATTTGAAACAGAAATATCTTGTTTTCTCACATATTATATTTACAACTTTGGTGGGTGGAAAGATATATAGAGCTAGTCTTATTACATCTGAACTATTTTCGCTGAGTTGCCGAATGTCTGAAGAAGATGAATTTGAGCTATTAGCAAGGACATGGCACATGCATAAAATTTGTTCAGTGGAATGTCACTTTCTTCTCGTTCACATTATTCTCATTCAATTCAACTCTGTAACTGTTGATTTTATCATCTTTAGTAGATTGAACGTATCCAGTTTCAATCAAATCTCATAAATCTTACGAGTTAAAAAATGTTTTCATCTTAGTACTTCAAAATACACCAACAGATGAAAAATAAGAATCAATGTTTTAGTAGCACTCAAATGTGACCGAGAAAAATCATGATAAATTCTAACTTTAATCCAGAAAATGCATTGAACAATGCTGAAAATATCAAACCTGTGGTCTGTAGACATAATCTGTAATGCAGGAATGTGTGGCTCCACTTATTTGATTGTATGTGATATGTTTAATTTAAAAATGCTGGAATCAGGGTATGGATAATTAATGAAGAATGTGTATCTTCATTACGTTATCAGTGTGCCTTGAAACCCCTGTAGGCAAACAACCTTTATCACTCTAACCAGACTTCCATATAGTGCCAATACTATTCAAGTACAACAGGTCAAAATTCACAACATTTGCCTCTAACATGTTGTTGCAACCTTAGGCACCGGACACAAAGTATTGATGGCTATGCCCAGCATTTTCTGTAATTTATTCGACAAGCCCACCTGCCATCAACCATCTTAGAGACTTGTAGCACATGGGTGTGTCTCCAGAATGGCCCAACATAAGGAGAGTGACTGCTGAATGAATTCTAATCTTCCTAATGACTGTATATATATATCCCATTGCTTCACCTGCTCTTCATTCATCACAAGTACTTCATCTTGCTTTCTCACAGGGGAATTCCTTTCTCACGCAACTATCCATTATGTTGAGCCCAAAGAAGATAGTTCATCTGGCAAGAAATAGGCAGAAGGTGTCTACCAAGGCAGTGGCTGACAAGGGTCATTTTGTAATGTACACTTCAGATGGTGAAAGGTTCATGGTTCCTTTGGCATACCTCAACAATGCCCTTCTTAAAGCATTGCTGGAAATCTCAGAAGATGAATATGGATTGCCAGGAGATGGGCCAATCACGCTGCCATGTAAAGCTGATTTCTTGGAGTATTTGCTTTCGTTGATGGAGAGACGTCCAAGTAGTCAAATAGAAAAGGCGGTGCTCGCCTCCATTACTGCTGGCCGCTGTTCCACACCTTCATTTATCCATTGTGGTTCATTTATCCATTGTGGAAAACCTGAACTATACAGCTGCTGAACATATTTTGGTGGCCTCAATTTGGTGTATGCTCTGTTGTTCGACAACTGTAAATACTACAATTTTGACATGATACAAAAGATTTTGTTTTTCTTCCTCCCAATATTTTGTGCTGTAAAGTCAATTTAATTTTGAATTTAATTTTGCTGTTTGCAATGTTTTAAAAACCGAACTGGCCATCAAACCGGCAGTATGTTCGATTTTGGTCGAACCTGGTTAGACCGGGTTGGACCAATGGTACAACCATTGAATATTATCCTCTATATTTTATAAATATGTTATATTTCTATTGGTAAAAAGACAAAATTAATGCTGATTATAGTGAACCAGGCCGAGTGAGTAAGAACCGGATTGGCCTCTGGTTCTGGTGCAACAAGGTTGGACCGGCCGGTCCGGTTTGGTTTTTAAAACATTGGCTGTTTGTATAAATATGCATCTTTTTTTATTTCAAATTAATTTTTAAATTCATTATTTCTAGCTAAATTGGTTGAATAATTGATCTAACCCCGTACGGTGTTTAAAACATTGCCTGAAATACATAACAAAATAACTTCAAAACTCATAAGTCATGATCATAATTTTTCTGTCCATTCTCACTATTTTAGTTTGTGAACTTTATTTCTTGTTGTAAAAAATCAAACCACTCCACTTGATCAGTAAACTAGCTTACAGAGATTGTTTCTCTTTTAATCTTCTGGTAAATTATAATGAAATCCAAGCAGCCTGATACTCAATTTACATATATTTGAGATTTCAGTCAAAGCATGAAAGAATCAGAAAAACAGTATAGCATAAAAAATATTGCATCTACATGATTTACATTTCTAAATTGTAGTCGGTGTACAACCGCTTTGTGAAAAGATAATTAACAAGTAGAGACAAGTAATTGTTGGGTTAGCTCTTGCTGCACCAAGGAAGATGTTAAGCACCGATCTGTAGTTATTGAAACGAGCAAAGCCTTCTGTAAATCTTCACTAAGCGGCCTCTGCATCAGTGACATTAGGTACTCCATGCAAGCACCATCGCTTGGCAGCATGATTGGCCCGTTTCCAGGCAATCCAAACTCATCTTCTGATACTTGTAACATTGCTTGAAAAATGGGATTGGTAAGGTAAGTCAAAGGCAGAACAAAGCGCTCACAATCTGTTGTGTATGCCACAAAATGACCCTTGTCAGCCACTGACGATCTGCTGGTAGATGCAGTACTTCTGGTTGCAGCGAGTTTCTTCACCAGCTTCTTGGGGCTCATCATTGTCTCCAAATGAAGAATTGCACCAAGTGCTCTTGAGGAAAAAAACCACGGATGGATGTGTGAATACGAAACCTGTGCTAATACTGGTGAGTGCAAACCCTCATGTGGAAGTGACATATATATAGATCTACCAAGGTGGGCAATTGGGTTTCAATCTGCCTGACAGGGTCTTTATTCATGTCTGCTCATCTGGGAACCAATCCCATGTGGTGAATTTCTTCGTAAAAACTGGCCAGGAAAGAAAGCATGTAGGGATTTAGTCTGTTCTTCATGTCTTCAACTTCTAAGGCAGAGTACGACTAGTGTAACAATGGAAACGTGGATATCTTGTTTCCTCAATTATTCCATCTACAAATTCGGTCATAAGTGGGTGGAAAGGAAATTTTGGCTGAATGCTATAATAAAGGTATTTGAACAAAATTCCAAACTGAAAGTTATAGTAAGGAAATTTTTAAAAATATAAAAGCTGAAGGCAATAGTTAGGGAATTTTAAAAAAGATCATGGCAGAAGGCTATAGTAAGCGAAATATAAGAAAAATCTTTGTTGAAGGCTATAGTAAACGAAATATAAGAAAAATCTTTGTTGAAGGCTAAAGTAAGAGAAATTAAAAAAAAAATTATGGCTGAAGGTAATATTAAGGGAATTTTAAGAAAAATTACGTATGAAGGCTATAGTGAGAGATATATAAGAAAAATCATGGATGAAACATATAGTAAGTAAATTTTACAAAAAATCGTGGCTGAAGGCAATAGTAATGGAACTTTACAAAATTCATCAGTCAAGGCCATTGTAAGAAAATTTGAAGTAAAATATGTCTGAAAAATATACTAAGGGAATTTGAAGAAAATTATTGGCTAATGGCTACAGTAAGGGAATTTTAAGAAAAATCATGGCTGAAAGCAATAGTAAAGTAATTTTAAAAAAAATCTTTGCTGAAAGTTATAGTAAAGGAAAGTATAAGAAAATTCTTGGTTGAAGGTTATTATTGTAAGGGAAATTTTTGAAAAGTCATTGCTGAAGGCTTTAGTAAGGGAATTTTACGAAAATTCATAATTGAAAGCTATATATAGTAAGGATATTTGAAGTAAAATATGACTGAAGACTATAGTAAGGGAATTTGATGAAGAATCTTAGGTGAAGGCTATAGTAAGGGAATTTTATGAATATAAAAATCATGGTTGAAGGTTATTGTAAGGGAAATTTTTAAAAAATCATTGCTGAAGGATTTAGTAAGGGAATTTTACGAAAATTCATAAGTGAAAGCTATAGTAAAGATATTTGAAGTAAAATATGACTGAAGACTATAGTAAGGGAATTTGAAGAAGAATCTTGGGTGAAGGATATAGTAAGGGAATTTGAAGAAAAATCTTGACTAAAGCCTATTGTAAGGGAATTTTAACTAAAATCAATGCTGAAGGCTATAATTAGGGAATTTCAAGAAAAATCATGACTAAAGGCTATAGCGAGCGAAATTTAAGAAAAATTATGGCTGAAAGCTATTCTAAGCGAAATTGAAAAAAAAATCATGGCAGAAGGCAATAGTAAAGAAATTTTAAGAAAAATTATGGCTAAAGGCAATAGTAAGAGAAATTTAAGAAAAATCATGGATGAAGTCTATAGTAAGTAAATTTTATGAAAAGTCATGGTTGAAGGCTATAGTAATGGAACTTTACTAAAATTAATCGTGTGATGGCTGTAATCAATAGTAAAGGAATTTTAAGAGAAATCTTTGCAAAATGCAATAGTAAATGAAATATAGAAAAATCATGGTTGAAGACAATAGTAATGGAATTTTTTTAAAAATCTTTTTTGAAGGCTTTAGTAAGGGAATTTTACAAAAATTCATAAGCGAAAGCTATAGTAAGGATATTTGAAGTAAAATATGACTGAAGACTATAGTAAGGGAGGTTGAAGAAGAATCTTGGGTGAAGGCTATAGTATGGGAATTTGATGAAAATTCATGACTGAAGCCTATTGTACGGGAATTTTAACTAAAATCAAAGCCGGAGGCTATAGTTAGGGAATTTTAAGAAAAATCATGGTTGAATGCTATAGTGAGCAAAATTTTAGAAACATCATGGATGAAATCTATTTTAAGGGAAATTTTTAAAAAATATTGGAAGAAGGTAATTGTAGGGAAATTTTAAGAAAAATTATGGATGAAGGCTATAGTAAGAGAAATATAAGAAAAATCATGGATGAAGGATATAGTAAATAAATTTTATGAAAAATCATGGCGGAAGGCTATAGTAATGGCACTTTACTAAAATTCATTAGTGAAGGCCGTTGTATAGAAATTTGAAGTAAATATGTCTGAAGACTATAATAAGGGAATTTGAAGAAGATTATTGACTGAAGGCTTTAAAAAGGGAATTTTAGGAAAAATCATTGCTGAAAGCAATAGTAAAGGAATTTGAAGAAAAATCTTTGCTAAAACCAATAGTAAATAAAATATAAGCAAAATCATGGTTGAAGGCTATTGTAAGGAATTTTTTTGAAAACTCAATGCTAAAGGCTTTTGTAAGGGAATTTTACAAAAATTCATAAGTGTAATCTATAGTAAGGATATTTAAAGTGAAACATGACTGAAGACTATAGTAAGTGAATCTGAAGAAGAATCTTGGAAGAAGGCTATAGTAAAGGAATTTGAAGAAAATTCTTGACCGAAGCCTATAGTAAGGGAATTTAAACAAAAATCAAAGCCAAACCTATAGTTAGGGAATTTTAAGAAAAAACATGGCTGAGATCTATAGTGAGCGAAATTTAAGAAAAATCATGGCCTAAAGCTATACTATAGGAAATTTTTAAAAAATCATGGCAGAAGGCAATAGTAAAGAAATTTTAAAAAAAATTATGGCTGAAGGAAATACTAAGAGAAATTTAAGAAAAATCATGGATGAAGGCTATAGCAAGTGAATTTGATGAAAAGTCATGGTATAAGGCTATAGTTATGGAACTCTACGAAAAGTCATTAGTGAAAGTTGTCGTAAGGAAACTTGAAGTAAAATATGTCTGAAGTCTATGGTAATGGAATTAAAAGAAGAATACTGGCAATAAAAAGAGAATTTGAAGAAAATTCTTGGCTGAAAGTTATTGTAAGGGAATTTTTAGAAATATCAAAGCTGAAGACAATAGTTAGGGAATTTTTAAAAAAATCATGGCTGAAGGCTATAGTAAGTAAAATATCAGATAAATCTTTGCAGAAGGCTATAGTAAGAGAAATTTTAAAAAAATCATGGTAGAAGGCAATAGTAAGGGAATTTTAAGAAAAATCACGGCTAAAGGCTACAGTAAGAGAAATATAATAAAAATCATGGATGAAGGATATAGTAAGTAAATTTTATGAAACATTATGACTGAAGGCTATAGTAATGGACGTTACAAAAATTCATTAGTGAAGGCAGTTGTAAGGAAATTTGAAGTAAAATAAGTCTGAAGACTATAGTAAGGTATTTTGAAGAAAATTATTGACTGAAGGTTATAAAAGGGAATTTTAAAAAAATTCTTGGATGAAAGCAATAGAAAAGATATTTTAATTAAAATCTTTGGTAAAAGCAATAGTAAATAAAACATAAGAAAAATCATGGTGGAAGGCTATTGTAAGGGAAAGTTTTGAAAAATCATTGTTGAAGGCTTTAGTTAAGGAATTTTACGAAAATTCATGAGTGAAAGCTATAGTAAGGATATTTTAAGTAAAATATGACTGAAGACTATAGTAAGGGAATTTGATGAAAAATCTTGGATGAAGGCTATAGTAAGGGAATTTGAAAAAAAATCTTGACAGAAGCCTATTGTAAGGGAATTTGAACTAAAATCAAATTTGAAGGCTATAGTTAGAGAATTTTAAGAAAAATCAGTGTTGAAGGCTCTAGTGGGCAAAATTTAAGAAAAATCGTGGATGAAAGCTATTCTAGTGGAAATTTTTAAAAAATTATGGCAGAAGACAATAGTAAGGTAATTTTAAAAAAAATTATTGTTGAAGGCTATTGTAAGAGAAATTTGAGAAAAAATCATGGATGAAGGCTATAGTAAGTGAATTTGATGAAAAATCATGGCATAAGGTTATAGTAATGGTACTATACGAAAAGTCATTAGTGAAAGTTGTTATAAGGAAATTTAAAGTAAAATATGTATGAAGTCTATAGTAATGGAATTCAAAAAAGAATATTGTCTGAAGGCTATAATAAAGAAATTTGAAGAAAATTATAGACTGAAAGTTATAGTAAGAGAATTTTTAGAAATATCAGCTGAAGGTAACAGTTTGGGAATTTTCAAAAAAATCATGGCTAAAGGCTATACTAAGCAAAATACAACAAAAATCTTTGCAGAAGGCTATACTAAGAGAAGTTTAAAAAAAATCATGGCTGGAGGCAATACAAAGGGAATTTTAAGAAAAATCACGGCTAAAAGCTATAGTAAGAGTAATAGAAGAAAAATCATGGAAGAAGGACATACTAAGTAAATTTTATGGAAAATCATGGCTGATGGCTATAGTAATGGAGCTTTACTCAAATTCATTAGTGAAGGCAGTTGTAAGGAAATTTGAATTAAAATATGTCTGAAGAATGTGGTAAGGGATTTTGAAGAAAATTATTGACTGAAGGCTATAAGAAGGGAATTTTAAGAAAAATCATGGATGAAAACAATAGAAAAGATATTTTTATAAAAATATTTGCTAAAAGCAATAGTAAATGATATATAAGAAAAATCATGGTTGAAGGCTATTGTAAGGGAACTTTTTGAAAAATCATTGCTGAAAGATTTAGTAAGGGAATTATATGAAAATTCATTAGTGAAAGCTATAGTAAGGATATTTGAAGTAAAATATGACTGGAGACTATAGTAAGGGAATTTGAAGAAGAATCTTGGGTGAAGGCTACAGTAATGAAATTTGAAGAAAATTCATGTTTGAAGCCTATAGAAAGGGAATTTTTACAAAAATCAAAGCTGAAGGCTATAGTTATAAAATTTTAGAAAAATCATGGCTGAAGGCTATGGTGAGCAAAATTTAAGAAAAATCATGGCTGAAAGCTATACTACGGGAAATTTTAAAAAAATCAACGCTGAAGGCAATAGAAAGGAAATTTTAAGAAAAATTATGGCTGAAGGCTACAATAAGAGAAATTTAAGAAAAATCATTGATAAAGGTTATAGTAAGTGAATTTGATGAAAAATCAAGGCATAAGGATATAATAATGGAACTATATGAAAAGTCATTCGTGAAAGTTGTTGAAAGGAAATTTGAAGTAAAATATGTCTGAAGTCTATGGTAGAGGAATTAGAAAATGTATATTGCCTGAAGGCTGTAATAAAGGAATTTGAAGTAATTTTAGACAAAAAGTTATTGTAAGGGAATTTTTAGAAATATCAAGCTTTACGAAATAGTTAGGGAATTTTAAAAATAATCATGGCTGAAGGCTATAGAAGTGAAATATAACAAAAATATTTACTGAAGGCTACAAAAAGAGAAATTTAAAAAAAAACATGGCCAAAGGCAATAGTAAGGAAATTTTTAGAAAAATTATGGCTGAAAGCTATAGTAGGAGAAATTTAAGAAAAATCATGGATGAAGGCTATAGTAAGTGAATTAGATGAAAAATCATGGCATAAAGCGATAGAAATGGAACTATACTAAAAGTCATTAGTGAAAGTTCTTGTAAGGAAATTTGAAGTAAAATGTGTGAAGTCTATAGTAATGGAATTAGAAAAAGAATATTGGATGAAGGCTATAATAAAGGAATTTGAAGAAAATTCCAAACTGAAAGTTATAGTTAGGAAATTTTTAGAAATATCAAAGCTGAAGGCAATAGTAAGAGAATTTAAAAAAAAATCATGGCTGAAGGCTATAGTAAGCAAAATATAAGAAAAATCTCTGCAGAAGGCTATAGTAAGAGAAATTAAAAACAAATCATAGCTCAAGGCCATAGTGAAAGATAAATAAGAAAAATCATGGATGAGGGATATAGTATGTAAATTTTATGAAAAATCATGGCTGGAGGCAATAGAAATGGACCTTTACTAAAGTTCATCTGTGAAGGCCATTGTAAGGAATTTTTGAAGTAAAATATGTTTGAAGAAGATACGAAGGGAATTTGATGAAAATTATTGGCAAAAGGCAATAGTAAGGGAATTTTTAGAAAAATCATGGCTGAAAGCAATAGTAAAAGAATTTTAAGGAAAATCTTTGCTAAAACCTATAGTAAACGAAATATTAGGAAAATCTTGGTTGAAAGTAAGGGTAATTTTCGAAAAATCTTTGCTGAAGTTTAGTAAGGAAAATTTACAAAAATTCATAAGTGAAAGCTATAGTAAGGATATTTTAAGTAAAATATGACAGAAGACTATAGTAAGGGAATTTGAAGAAGAATCTTGGGTGAACGATATAGTAAGGGAATTTGAAGAAAATTCTTGACTGAAGGCTATTGTAAGGGAATTTCAACTAAAATCAAAGCTAAAGGCTATATTAAGGGAATTTGAAGAAAAATCATGGCTGAAGGCAAGAGTGAGCGAAATTTAAGAAAAAAATCATGGCTGAAGGCTATTCTAAGGGAAATTTTTAAAAAATCATGGCAGAAGACAATAGTAAAGAAATTTTAAGAAAAATTATGGCTGATGGCTAAAGTAAGAGAAATTTAAGAAAAATCATGGATGAAGGCTATAGTTAGTAAATTTGATGAAAAGTCGTGGCTGAAGGCTATAGTCATGAAACTTTACTAAAATTAATTGTGTGATGGCCTTTGTAAGGAAATTTGAAGTAAAATATGTCTAAGCCTATACTTAGGGAATTTGAAGAAAATTAATGACTGAAAGCTATGGTAAGGGAATTTTAAGAAAAATCTTGGCTGAAATCAATAGTAAAGGAATTTTAAGAGAAATCATTGCTAAAAGCAATAGTAAAAGAAATATAAGAAATATCATGTTTGAAGACTATAATAAGGGAAATTTTTGTAAGGATAATTGAAGTAAAATAGGACTGATGACTATAGTAAGGGAATTTGAAGAAGAATCTTGGGTGTAGGCCATAGTAAGGGAATTTTAAGAAAACTCTTGACTGAAGCCTATTGTAAGGGAATTTTAACTAAAGTAAAAGCTGAAGGCTATAGTTAGTGAATTTTAAGAAAAATCATGGTTGAAGGCTATAGTGAACAAAATTTTAAAAAAATCATGGCTGAAAGCTATTTTAAAGGAAATCTAAAAGAAATCCTGGCAGAAGTTAATAGTAGGGAAATTTAAGAAAAATTATGGATGTAGGCTATAGTAAGATATATTTAAGAAAAATCATGAACGATGACTATAGTAAGTAAATTTGATGAAAAGTCAAGGCGAAAGGCAATAGTAATGGAACTTACTAAAATTAATTATGTGATGGCAGTTGTAAGGAAATTTGAAGTAAATTATGTCTGAAGACTATACTAAGGGAATTTGAAGAAAATTATTGAATGAAGGCTATGGTAAGAGAATTTTAAGAAAAAACTTGGCCAAAATCAATAGTAAAGGAATTTTAAGAAAATTCTTTGTTAAAAGCAATAATAAATGAAATATAAGATATCATGGATGAAGATTATAGTAAGAGATTTTTTTTAAAAATCATTGCTGAAGGCTTTAGAAAGGGAATTTTATGAAAATTCATAAGTGAAAGCAACAGTAAGGATATTTGAAGTAAAATATGGCTCAAGCCTATAGTTTGGGAATTTTAAAAAGAATCTTGGGTGAAGGCCAAAGTAAGAGAATTTGACAAAAAATCTTGACTGAAACATATATTAAGGGAATTTTAACAAATATCAAAGCTGAAGGCTATAGTTAGGGAAGTTTAAGAAAAATTATGGTTGAAGGCTATAGTGAGCAAAATTAAAGAAAAATCATGGCTATAAGCTATACTGAGGGAAGTTTTAAAAAAATCAGTTCAGAAGGCAATAGTAAGGAAATTTTAAGAAAAATTTTGGCTGAAGGCTATAGTAAGAGAAATTTAATAAAAATTAGGGATGAAGGCTAAAGTAAGTGAATTTGATGAAAAATCATGGAATAAGGCTATAGAAATGGAACTATACTAAAAGTCATTAGTGAAAGTTCTTGTAAGGAAATTTGAAGTAAAATATTTTTGAAGTCTATAGGAATGGAATTAGAAAAATATATTGGATGAAGGCTATAATAAAGGAAATTTGAAGAAAATTCTAGACTGAAAGTTCTAGTTTGGAAATTTTTGGAAATATCAAAGCTGAAGGCAACAGTTAGGGAATTTTTTTAAAAAATAATGGCTGAAGGCTATAGTAAGCGATATATAAGAAAAATCATTGCAGAAGGCTAGAGTAAGAGAAATTGAAAAAATATTATGGCTAAAGGCAATAGTTAGGGAATTTTAAGAAAAAATACAGTTGCAGTCTATAGTAAGAGAAATATAAGAAAAAACATGGATGAAAGATATAGTAAATAAATTTAACGAAAAATCATGTCTGAAGGCTATAGTAATTGAACTTTACTAAAATTCATTAGTGAAGGCCGTTGTAAGGAAATTTGACGTAAAATATGTCTTAACACTATAGTAAGGGAATTTGAAGAAAATTATTGACTGAAGGCTATAATAAGAGAATTTTATGAAAATTCATGGATGAAAGCAATAGAAATTGTTTTTTAATAAAAATCATTGCTAAAAGCAATAGTAAATGAAATATAAGAAAAATCATTGTTGAAGGCTATTATAAGGGAACTTTTTGAAAAATCGTTGCTGAAAGCTTTTTGTAAGGGAATTTTACAAAAATTCATAAGTGAAAGCTATAGTATGGTTATTTGAAGTAAAATATCACTGAAGACTATAGTAATGGAATTTGAAGAAGAATCTTGACTGATGCCCATAGTAAGGGAATTTTAACAAAAATCAATGCTGAAGGCTATAGTTATGGAATTTTAAGAAAAATCATGGCTGAAGGCTATAATGAGCGAAATTTAAGAAAAATCATGGTTGAAAGCTATACTAAGGGAAATTTTAAAAAAATCAACGTAGAAGGCAATTGTAAGGAAATTTTAGAAAAATTATGGCTGAAGGATACTGTAATAGACATTTAAGAAAAATCATTGATGAAGGTTATAGTAAGTGAATTTGGTGAAAAGTCCTGGCATAAGGCTATAGTAAAGGAACTATACGAAAAATCATTAGTGAAAGTTGTTGTAAGGAAATTTGAAGTAAAATATGTCTGAAGTCTATGGTAATGGAATTAGAAAAAGAATATTGGCAATAATAAGGGAATTTAAAGAGAATTCCAGACGGAAAGTTATAGTAAGAGAATTTTTAGAAATATCAAAGCCAAAGACAATAGTTCAAAAATTTTAAAAAAAATCAAGGCTGAAGGCTATAGTAAGAAAAATATCAGATAAATATTTGTAAAAAGCTATAGTAAGAGAAATTTATACAAAATCATGGTTGAAGGCAATAGTAAGGGAATTTTAAGAAAAATGCTACAGTAAGAGAAATATAAGAAAAATCATGGATGAAGGATAGAGTGAGTTTTATGAAAAATCATGATGGAAGGCTATAGTAATGGACGTTACTAAAATTCATTAGTGAAGGCCGTTGAAATTTGAAGTAAAATATGTCTGAAGACTAAACTAAGGGATTTGAAGAAAATTATTGACAGAAGGCTATAATATGGGAATTTTAAGAAAATTCATGGATGAAAACGATAGAAAAGATATTTTAAAAAAATCCTTACTTAAAGTAATAGTGAATGAAATATAAGAAAAATCATGGTTTAATGCTATTGTAAGGGAAATTTTTGAAAAATCATTGTTGAAGGCTTTAGTTAGGGAATTTTACGAAAATTCATGAGTGAAAGCTATAGTGAGGATATTTTAAGAAAAATATGACTGAAGACTATGGTATGGGAATTTGAAGAAGAATCTTGGTTGAAAGCTATAGTAAGGGAATTTGCAGAAAAATCTTGACTGAAGCCTGTTGTAAGGGAATTTGAACTAAAATCAAATCTGAAGGCTATAGTGAGAGAATTTTAAGAAAAATCATGGCTGAAGGCCATAGTGGGCGAAATTTAAGAAAAATCATGGTGGAATGCTATTCTACTGGAAATTTTAAAAAAATCATGGCAGAAGACAATAGTAAGGTAATTTTAAGAAAAATTATTTTTGAAGGCTATAGTAAGAGAAATTTGAGAAAAATCATGTATGAAGGCTATAGTAAGTGAATTTGACGAAAAATCATGGCATAAGGTTATAGTAATAGAACTTTACGAAAAGTCATTTGTGAAAGTTGTTTTAAGGAAATTTAAACTAAAATATGTGTGAAGTATATAATTATGGAATTACAAAAAGAATATTGGTTGAAGTCTATAATAAGGAAATTTGAATAGAATTTGAGACTAAAAGTTATAGTAAGGGAGTTTTTAGAAATATCAAAGCAGAAGGCAACAGTTAGGGAATTTTCAAAAAAATCATGCCTGAAGGAGATTTTAAGGGAATTTTAAGAAAAATCACGGCAGAAGGTTGTAGTATGCGAAAAATGAGAAAAATCATGGATGAAGGAAAAACTAAGTAAATTTTATAGAAAATCATGGCCGAAGGCTAGAGTAATGGAACTTTACTAAAATTCATTAGTGAAAGCCGTTGTAAGGAAATTTAAAGTAAAATGTGTCTGAGGACTATGGTAAGGGATTTAGAAGAAAATTATTGATTGATGGCTATAATAAGAGAATTTTAAGAAAATTAATGGATGAAAGCAATAGAAAAGAGATTTTAATAAAAATCTTTGCTAAAAGCAATAGTAAAAGAAATATAAGAAAAATCATGGTGTAAGGCTATTGTAAGGGAACTTTTTGAAAAATCATTGCTGAAAGCTTTTGTAAGGGAATTTTATGAAAATTCAAAAGTGAAAGCTGTTGTAAGGATATTTGAAGTAAAATATTACTGAAGACTATTGTAAGGGAATTTTTAGAAGAATCTTGACTGAAGCCTATAGTAAGGGAATTTTAACAAAAATCAAAGCTGAAAGCTATTGTTTTGGAATTTTAAGAAAAATCATGGCTGAAGGCAATAGTGAGCGAAATTTAAGAAAAATCATGGCTTAAAGCTATACTAAGGGAAATTTTTAAAAAATCAATGCAGAAGGCAAAAGAAAGGAAGTTTTAAGAAAAATTATGGCAGAAGTATACCAAAAGAGAAATTTAAGAAAAATCATTGATGAAGGTTATAGTAAGTGAATTTGGTAAAAAATCATGGCACAAGACTATAGTAATGGAACTATACGAAAAGTCATTAGTGAAATTTGTTGTAAGGAAATTTGAAGTAAAATATGTCTGAAGTCTATAGTAGTGGAATTAGATAATGTATATTGGCAGAAGGCTATAATAAAGGAATTTGAAGGAATTCTAGACAAAAAGTTATAGTAAGGGAATTTTTAGAAATATCAAAGCTTTACGAAATTTATCAGGAATTTTAAAAATATTATGGCTGAAGGCTATAGTAAGCGAAATACAAGAAAAATCTTTGCTCAAGGCTACAGTAAGAGAAATTTAAATAAAATCATGGTGAAAGGCAATAGTAAGGGAATTTAAAGAAAAATCACGGGTGAAGGCTATAGTAAGAGAAATATAAATAAAATCATGGATAAAGGACATAGATGGTAAATTGTAAAAAAACTCATGACAAAAGGCTATATGAAAGGAACTTTACTAAAATTCATAAGTGTAGGCCGTTGTAAGGAAATTTTAAGTAAAATATGACTGAAGACTATACTAAGGGAATTTGTAGAAAATTATTGACTGAAGGCTGTAGTATTGGAATTTTAGGAAAATCCATGGAAGAAGGCTAAAGAGAGAAAAATTTCAGAAAAATCATGACTGAAAGTTGTACTAATGGAAATTTTGAAAAAATCATGGCATAAGGCTATAGTAAGGAAATTTTACGAAAAATTATGGCTGAAGGCGATAGTAAGAGAAATTTAAGAAAAATGATGGATGAAGGCTGTAGTAAGTGAATTTGATGAAAAATAATGGAATAAGGCTATAGAAATGGAACTATACCAAAAGTCATTAGTGAAAGTTCTTGTAAGTAAATTTGATGAAAAGTCATGGCTGAATGTTATAGTAATGGAACTTTACTAAAATTAATCGTGTGATGGCTTTTGCAAGGAAATTTGAAGTAAAATATGTCTGAAGACTATACTAATAGAATTTGAAGAAAATTATTGACAGAAGGCTATGGCAAGGGAATTTGAAGAAACCTCTTTGCTGAAATCAATAGTAAAGGAATTTTCAGAAAAATTATTGCTAAAAGCAATTGTAAATGAAATATAAGAAAAATCATGGTTGAAGACTATAGTAAGGGAAATTTTTGAAAAACAATTGCTGAAGGCTTTAGAAAAGGAATTTTACAAAAATTCATAAGTGAATGCTATAGTAAGGATATTTGAAGTAAAATATGACTGAAGACTATAGAAAGGGAATTTGAAGAAGAATCTTGGATGAAGGATATAGTAAGGGAATTTGAAGAAAATTCTTGACTGAAGCCTATTGTAAGTGAATTTAACTAAAATAAAAGCAGAAGGCTATAGTTAGGGAATTTTAAGAAAAATCAAGGTTGAAGGCTATTGTGAGAGAAATTTTAGAAAAATCATGGCTGTAATCTATTTTTAGGGAAATTTAAAAAAAATCATGGCAGAAGATAATAGTAGGGAAATTGAAAGAAAAATTATGGATGAAGGCTAGTAAGAAAAATTTAAGAAAAATCATGGAGAATGGCTATAGTAAGTAAATTTGATGATAAGTCATGGATGAAGGCTATAGTAATGAAACTTTACTAAAATTAATCATGTTATGGCCTTTGTAAGCAAATTTGTAGTAAAATATGTCTGAAGACTATACTAAGGGAATTTGAAGAAAATTATTGAATGAAGGCGATGGTAAGATAATTTTAAAAAAATCTTGGCTGAAATCAATAGTAAAGGAATTTTAAGAAAAATCTTTGCTAAAAGCAATAGTAAATGAAATATAAGAAAAATCATGGTTGAATACAATAGTAATGCAAATTTTTAAAAAATCAATGTTGTAGGATTTAGTGAAGGAATTTTACAAAAATTCATAAGGGAAACCTATCGTACGGATATTTGAAGTAAAATATGACTGAAGACTAAGGGAATTTGAAGAAGAATCTTGGGTGAAAGCTATAGTAAGGAAATTCTAAGAAAAATCTTGAATGAAGCCTATTGTAAGGGAGTTTTAACTAAAATCAAAGCTGAAGGCTATAGTTAGGGAATTTTAAGTAAAATCATGGCAGAAGGCTATAGTTAAGGAATTTTAAGTAAAATCATGGCAGAAGGCTATAGTGAGTGAAATTTAAGAAAAATCATGGCTGAAAGCTGTGTTAAGGGAAATTTAGAAAAAAGCATGGCGGAAGCATATAATAAGGAAATTTTAAGAAAAATTATGGCTGAAGACTATAGTAAGAGAAATTTAATAAATATAATGGATGAAGGCTTTTGAAAGTGAATTTGATGAAAAATCATGGCATAAGGCTATTAAAAATGGAACTATACTAAAAATCATTAGTGAAAGTTCTTCTAAGGAAATTTGAATTAAAATATGTTTGAAGTCCATAGTAATGCAATTAGAAAAAGAATGTTGACTGAAGGCAATATTAAAGGAATTTGAATAAAATTCCAAAATGAAAGTTATAGTAAGGAAATTTTTAGAAATATCAAAGCTGAAGGCAATAGTTAGAGAATTTTAAAAAAAATCATGGTTGAAGGCTATAGTAAGCGAAATATTACAAAAATTATTACAGAAGGCTATAGTAAGAGAAATTTAAAAAAAATCATGGCAGAAGGCAATACTAAGGGAATTTTAAGAAAAATCATGGCTGAAGACCTCAGTAAGAGATATGTAAGAAAAATCATGGATGAAGTATATAGTAAGCAAATTTTATGAAAAATCAGGGTTGATGGCAATAGTAATGGAACTTTACTAAAATTCATCAGTGAAGGCCATTGTAAGGAAATTTGAAGTAAAATATGTCCGAAGAATATACGAAGGGAACTTGAAGAAAATTATTGGCTAATGGCTATAGTAACGGAATTATAATAAAAATCATGGCTGAAAGCAATAGTAAAGGAGTTTTAAGAAAAATCTTTGCTAAAAGTTATAGTAAACAAAAATATAAGAAAATTCTAGGTTGAAGGTAATTATTGCAAGGGAAATTTTTCAAAAATCATTGCTGAAGGCTTTACTAAGGGAATTTTACAAAAATTCATAAGTGAAAGCTATTGTAAGGATATTTGAAGTAAAATATGACTGAATACTTTGGTAAGGGAATTTGAAGAAGAATCTTGGGTGATAGATATAATAAGAGAATTTGAAGAAAATTCTTGACTGAAGCCTATAGTAAGGGAATTTTAACTAAAATCAAAGCTTAAGGCTATAGTTTAGGAATTTCAAAAAAAATTGTGGCTGAAGGCTATAATGAGCGAAATTTAAGAAAAATCATGGCTGAATGCTATTCTAAGGTAAATTTTAAAAAAATCGTGGCAGAAGGCAATAGTAAAGAAATTTTAAGAAAATTATGGCTGAAGGCTATAGTAAGAGAAATTTAAGAAAAATTATCAATGAAGGCTTTAGTAAGTAAATTTGATGAAAAGTCATGGCTGAAGACTATAGTAATGGAACTTTACTAAAATTAATCGTGTGATGGCCTTTGTAAGGAAATTTGAAGTAAAATATGTTTGAAGAGTGTACTAAGGGAATTTTAAGAAAATTATTGACAGAAGGCGTAAGGGAATTTTTAGAAAAATCTTGGCTGAAATTAATAGTAAAGGAATTTTAAGAAAAATCTTTGGTAAAAGTAATAGTAAATAAAATATAAGAAAAATCATGGTTGAAGACTATAGTAAGGGAAATTTTTGAATAATCAATGCTGAAGCCTTTAGTAAAGGAATTTTACGAAAATTCATAAGAGAAAGCTATAGTAAGGATATTTGAAGTAAAATATGACTGAAGACTATAGTAAGGGAATTTGAAGAAGAATCTTGGGTGAAGGCTATGGTACGGAAATTTGAAGAAAAATCTTGACAGAAGCCTATAGTAAGGGAATTTTAAGAAGCTGAAGGCTATTGTTAGGGAAGTTTAAGAAAAATCATGGCTGAAGGCTATAGTGATGGAATTAGAAAAAGAATATTGGCTGAAGGCCATAATAAAGGAATTTGAAGAAAATTCCAAACTTAAAGTTATTGTAAGGAAATTTTTAGGAATATCAAAGGTGAAGGAAATGGTTAGGGAATTTTTAAAAAATAATGGCTGAAGGCTATAGTAAGTAAAATATAAGAAAAATCTTTGCAGAAGGCTATAATAAGAGAAATTTTAAAATAATCATGGCTGAAGGCAATAGTAAGGGAATTTTAAGAAAAATCACGGCTGAAGGCTATTATAAGAGAAATATAAAAAAATTCATGGATGAAGCATATAGTAAGTAAATTTTATGAAAAATCGTGGCTGAAGGCAATAGTAATGGAACTTTACTAAAATTCATCAGTGAAGGGTATTGTAAAGAAATTTGATGTAAACTATGTTAGAAAATATAGTAAGGGAGTTTGAAGAAAATTATTGGCTTAAATCTATAGTAAGGGAATTTTAAGAAGGATTGTTGGGTGTCTAGCAAGTGCATTAGGTCAGCAAGTAATATAGACTAAGGAGTCTAGATATCGATCCCATAGAGACATTGCCGAGAATTTAGTTGAAGCAAAAAAATTTCTGATGATTGAGGTAAAAATTGTTGATTGTGAGCAAACTAAAAAAAAGAAAATAAAATTTAACTAATGGACTAGAAAAGTAACTTAACGATATCCTTATGAAGATGAAATGTTGGGGAAAAGTGTGAATCCGTCCTAGTTATTAGTATGCAAAGTTCTGGCTTTATACCTTAAATACTTTTACCTTGACTTAGCTTTTGAAAACCTGGTGACCCATATACAAGAAATAACTCTCACCTACTCTTCGAACTTCACAATCCAGAATGCTCGAATCCTAAGTGCATAAATATTAAAGCTTAAAGATTAATCCACTCTTTTTCAGAACAAGACTTATAAAAAGTCACATCTCTTTTACTAGTCTCCATCACAATTCGGAACGATCTAGTAAAAAGCGAGTTATTTTAGAAAATGAAGATTCAAACAAATAGACCAAACGTCTAATGAATTATAACTTCTCTATTCGAACCTCATTAAACTCAAAAGCAATTTGGAATAGAAGCAAGCAATGAACTCAGATTCTAAAACAAAAGCGAAGTACTATTTTGCTAAAAAATTCAAAATATTAACATACTAAAACCAGGAGTTCATGACTTCCCCAACAAAGAGACTACTCCATACTAAAAGTATAAACACACATCAAGGATTCGATTACAGCCATGAAAATCAAAATAAAACTAAGTACATAAACTCCTTTGGAAAACTGCCCTTAGTTACTACTTGAGCCTTGACTGAAATCTCCACCTTTCTTCTCCAAAATACCAAGAGGTCATGCAATACTCCCTCTGGACTTCCTATCCTCTCAAAACTAAGGAAAATAACAGGAAATTAAACTAAAGAATGATACCTCACACTTCTCCTCGGACCCCTATTTAAAGCTGAATTTCTGTCCAAGACTTGTAATTTGGTCCCTGTCCAGGGGTTTAAATTATGCCTTCCTGACCTCATAATTGTATAAAATTACACAAGACCCTTCCTTCCATGATCCTTGGCTTGTGTACGAAAGTTTAAGTTAATCTGAATTGGGAAACTTGAGATATACTACAGTGAAGTCGGGTTGGTTCTGCTGCCAATTTCTGCACTTGGTCCACCAATTCGAAAATATAAAACTCCAGTAGGACGAATTTAAGTTACCTGATTTTTTGTGATATGATTCTTAATCCTCTCAGGAGTCTATAGTACAAATTTGGATTCAATTGGGAATTGGAATCTCCAGATATGACATCTTCAAACTCGGACTGTAATTCCCTTCTTCTACAGTTTCCTGATCAGCATTGGATTTTACTTCCTGGGACATTCAAACCTCTTAGGATTCGAGTCAATTTCCTCTAAAGTCTTCGTGGACACTTTCCTTAGGTACTTAGGACTTCATCTCCCAAGTTTGGGTTTGATTGGTTGCCAGAATCCAAAGATTTTTTGTGATTTTGCGTTGCTGAGTCACTGGCACTGGCGCAGTCGCGCCACTGATGTGTCTGATATTGGCGCTGTCGTGCCAGTTGAGCAGAATCCTTTCTAAGTCCGGAAGCGGCAACCATATCCAAGCTGCATTAGGAAACTTCATGGTGCGGTCGTGCCAGTTTTTGCTGTGCTGTGGCATGGTAGCGCCACTCAAAATTTTTGCCGATGACCCAAAGTGGCAACTCTGATCTCTGTATTAGGCAACTCAACGGCGCATCGTGCCGTCTCAGTGTGAGGTAGCGCCATCTTCTTGACGCGGTGGCACCCCTTGAAGGCGGCCACGCCATTTCACATTCCCCAACTGTCCTCTTTCATGTTTGTTAAGCCATTGGGAATTTTTATCTTTTAATTCAAATTTTTGTGCATTTTTCTGGCGCAGTGCCATCAAATACGGCACAGACGCGCCAAACACCCTTTTGGGTTATTTTGCTCATATTTCCTTCAATTTTACTACAAATTAAGATTTTATTCATCCACTGGGTACCTGAGACACAAAACATGAATTTGAGTCATATTTGTTATTTTTATGCTATGAATTCACTAAGAATTAAAATTTCTAACCATTAATAAAAATCATGGCTGAAGGCTATAGTGAGCGAAATTTACGAAAAATCATGGCTGAAAGCTATTCTAAGGGAAATCTAAAAAAAATCATAGCAGAAGGCAACAATAAAGAAATTTTAAGAAAAATAATGGTTGAAGGCTATTGTAAGAGAAATTTAAGAAAAATTATGGATGAAGGCTATAGTAAGTAAATTTGAAGAAAAGTCATGGCTGAAGGCTATAGTAATGGAACTTTACTAAAATTAATCGTGTGATGGCCGTTGTAAGGAAATTTGAAGTAAAATATGTTTGAAGACTATACTAAGGGTATTATGAAAATTATTGACTGAAGGCTACGGGAAGGGAATTTTAAAAAAACTCTTGGCTGTAATCAAGAGTAAAGGAATTTTAAGAAAAATCATTGCAAAAAGCAATAGTAAATGAAATATAAGAAAAATCATGGTTGAAGACTATAGTAAGGGAATTTTTTAAAAAATTATTGCTGAAGGCTTTAGTAAGGGAATTTTACGAAAATTCATAAGTGAAAGTAATAGTAAGGATATTTGAAGTAAAATATGACTGAAGACTATAGTAAGGGAATAGTAAGGGAATTTGAAGAAGAATCTTGGGTGAAGGCTATATAAGGGAATTTGAAGTAAATTCTTGACAAAAGCCTATAGTAAGGGTATTTTAACAAAAATCAAAGCTGAAGGCTATAGTTAGGGAAATTTAAGAAAAATCATGGCTGAAGGCCATAGTGACCAAAATTTTAGAAAAATAAAGGCTGAAAGCTATGCTAAGAGAAGTTTGAATAAAATAATGGCAGAAAGCAGTAGTAAGGAAATTTTAAGAAAAATTATGGATGAAGGCAATAGTAAGTGATTTTGATGAAAAATCATGGAATAAGTCTATAGTAATGGAAGTATACTAAAAGTCATTAGTGAAAGTTGTTGTAAGGAAATTTGAAGTTAAATATGTCTGAAGTCTTTAGTAATGGAATTAGAAAAAGAATATTGGCTGAAGTCTTTAATTAAAGAATTTGAAGAAAATTCTAGACAAAAAGTTATAGTAAAATTTTTTTTAGAAATATCAACGGTGAAGGTAATTGTTAGGGAATTTTAAAAAAATCATGGCTGAAGCCCATAGTTAGCGAAATATAAGAAAAGTCTTAGCAGAAGGCTATAGTAAGAGAATTTTCAGGAAAATCATGCCAGAAGGCTATTGTAAGAGAAATATAAGAAAAATCATGGATAATGATATATTAAGTAAATTTTATGAAAATTCATGGCTGAAGGAAATAGTAATAAAACCTTACTAAAATTCAACCGTGAAGGCTGTTGTAAGGAAATTTGAAGTAAAATATATCTGAAGACTATACTGATGGAATTTGAAGAAAATTATTGGCCTAAGGCTATTATAAGGGAATTATAAGAAAAATCATGGCTGAAAGCAATAGTAAAAGAATTTTATGAAAAATCATTGCTGAAGGATTTAGTAAGGAAATTTTACGAAAATTGATAAGTGAAAGAAGTATTAAGGATATTTGAAGTAAAATATGACTGATGAATATAGTAAGGGAATTTCAAGAAAAATCTTGGGTGAAGGCTATAGTAAGGGAATTTGAGGAAAATTCTTGACTGAAGCCTATTGTTAGAGGATTTTAACTAAAATCAAAACTGAAGGCTATAGTTAGAAAATTTTAAGAAAAATCATTGGTGAAGGCTATAGTGACCGAAATTTAAGAAAAATCATGGCAGAATGCTATTTTAAGGGAAATTTGAAAACAATCATGGCAGAAGGTAATTGTAAGGAAATTTTTACTAAAATTATGGATGAAGGCTACAGGAAGAGAAGTTTAATAAACATCATTGATTAAGGCTCTAGTAAGTAAATTTGTTGAAAAGTCATGGCTGAAGGCTATAGTAATGGAACTTTACTAAAATTAATCATATGATGGCCGTTGTAAGGAAATTTGAAGTAAAATATTTTTGATGACTATACGAAGGGAATTTGAAGAAAATTATGGATTGAAGGCAATGGTAAGCGAATTTTAAAAAAAATCTTGGCTGAAATCAATAGTAAAGGAATTTTCAGAAAAATCATTGCTAAAATCAATAGTAAATGAAATAAAAGAAAAATCATGGTTGAAGACTATAGTAAAGGAAATTTTTCAAAAATTAATGCTGAAGGCTTTAGTAAGGGAATTTAACAAAAATTCATAAGTGAATGCTATAGCAAGCATATTTGAAGTAAAATACGACTGAAGACTATAGTAAGACAATATGAAGAAGAATCTTGGGTGAAGGCTATTGTAAGGGAATTTGAAGAAAAATCTTGACAAAAGCCTATTGTAAGGGAATTTTAACTAAAATCAAAGCTGAAGGCTATAGTTAGGGAATTTTAGGAAAAATCATGGCAGAAGGCTATATTGAGCAAAATTTAAGAAAAATCATGCTTTAAAGCTGTTCTTGGGGAAATTTTGAAACAATCAAGGCAGCAGTCTATTGGAAGGAAATTTAAAGAAAAATTATGGCTGAAGGCTATTGTAAGAGAAATTTAAGAAAAATCATAAATGAAGGCTATAGTAAGTGAATTTGATGAAAAATCATGGCATAAGACTATAGAAATGGAACTATACTAAAAGTCATTAGTGAAAGTTCTTGTAAGGAAATTCCAAGTAAAATATGTCTGAAATCTATTGTAATGTAATTAGAAAAAGAATATTGGCTGAAGGCTATAATAGAGGAATTTGAAGAAAATTCTTGACTGAAAGTTATTGTATAGAAATTTTTAGAAATATCAAAGCTGAAGGCAATAGTTAGGGAATTTTAATAAAAATCATGTCTGAAGGCTTTAGTAAGCCAAATATAAGAAAAATCATTGCAAAAGGCTATAGTAAGATAAATTTAAAAAAAAGTATGGCTGAAGGCAATGGTAAGGGAATTTTAAGAAAAATCACAGTTGAAGGCCATAGTAAGAGAAATATAAGAAAAATAATGGGTAAAGGGTATAGTAAGTAAATTTTATGAAAAATCATGGCTGAAGGCAGTAGTAATGGAACTTTACTAAAATTCATCAGTGAAGGCCATTGTAAGGAAATTTGAAGTAAAATATGTCTGAAGACTATTCTAAGGGAATTTGAAGAAAATTATTGGCTTAAGGCAATAGTAAGAGAATTTAAAAAAAAATCATGGCTGAATACAAAAGTAAAGGAATTTTATGAAAAATATATGACAAAAGCTATAGTAAACAAAATAAAATAAAAATCATGGTTGAAGGTTATTGTAAGGGAAATTTTTGAAAAATCATTGCTGAAGGCTTTAGTAAGGGAATTTTACAAAAATTCATAAGTGAAAGCTATAGTAAGGATATTTGAAGTAAAATATGACTGAAGAATATAGTAATTGGTCTGAAGACAATAGTAAGGGAATTTGAAGAAAATTATTTAATGAAACCAATAGTAAGACAATTTTAAGAAAAATCTTAATTAAAATCTAGCGCAAACGAAATATAATAAATATCATAGTTGAAGGATATCGTAAGGGAAATTTTTGAAACATCATTGTTGATGGCTATAGTAATGGAATTTTTTGAAAGCTCATAATTGAAAGCTACAGAAAGAAAATTTGAAGTAAAGGGTGACTGAAGACAATAGTAAGGGAATTTGAAGAAGAATCTTGGGAGAAGGCTATAGTCAAGGAATTTTAAGAAAATTCTTTAGTTAAGACTATAGTAAGAGAATTTAAACAAAAATCAAAGCTAAAGGCTATTGCTAGGGAATTTTAAGAAAAATCATGGTTGAAGGCTATAGTGAGCAAAATTTAAGAAAAATAATGGTTGAAAGCTATACCAAGGGAAAGTTTAAGAAAATCAAGCCGGATGGCAATTGTAAGGGAATTTTAATGAAAATAATGGATGAAGGCAGTAAGAGAAATATAATAAATTTCTTGGATGAAGGACATAGTAAGTAAATATTATGAAAAATCATGGCAGAAGTCTATTGAAATGGAGCATTACTAAAATTTATTAGTGTAGGCCGTTGTAAGGAAATTTGAAGTAAAATATGACTGAAGACTATAGTAAGGAATTTGAAGAAAAAAATTAACTTAAGGCAATAGTAAGGGAGTTTTAAGAAAAATCATGGCTGAAAACAATAGAAAAGGAATTTTAAGAAAAATCTTTGCTAAAAGTTATTGTAAACGAAATAAAAGAAAAATCATTGTTGAAGGCTATTGTAAGGGACAATTTTGAGAAATCATTGTTGAAAGCAATAGTAAGGGAATTTTATGAAAATTCATAAGTGAAAGATATAGTAATGAAATTTGAATAAAAATATAACTGAAGACAATGGTAATGGAATTTTAAGAAGAATCATGAGTGAAGGCTAAACTATGGGAATTTAATGAAAATTCTTGACTGAAGGCTATAGTTTGGGAACTTTAAGAAAAATCATGGCTGAAGACTATAGTGAGCGAAATTTAAGAAAAATCATAGCTGAAATTTATACTAAAAGAAATTTTAAAAAATCATGGCGGAAGGCAATAGTGAGGGAATATGAAGAAAAACAATGGCCGAAGGCTATTGTAAGAGAAATATAAGAAATATCATGGATGAAGAATATAACAAGTAAATTTTATGAAAAATCATGGCAGAAGTCTGTAGTAATGGAACCTTACTAAAATTTATTAGTGAATGCCGTTGTAAGGAAATTTGAAGTAAAATATGTCTGATAACTATAGTAATGGAATTTGAAGAAAATTATTGACTGAAAGCAATAGTAAGGGAATTTTATGACAAATCATGGTTGAAAGCAATAGTAAAGAAATTTTAAGAAAAATCTTTGGTAAAAGATATTGAAAAAAAATATAGAAAATGTCATTGTTGAAGACAATTGTAAGGGAAATTTTTGAAAAATCATTGCTAATGGCTATTGTAAGGGAATCTTTCAAAAACTCATAAGTGAAATCTATAGTAAGAAAAAGTGAAGTAAAATATGATTGAAGACAATAGTAGGGGAATTTGAGGAAGATTCTTGGGTGAAGGCTATAGTCAAGGTATTTGTAGAAAATTCGTGACTGAAGCCTATAGTAAGAGAATTTAAACAAAAATAAAATCTAAAGGCTATTGTTTGGGAATTTTAAGAAAAATCATGGCTGTTGGATATAGTAAGAGAAATTTTAGAAAAATAATGGCTGAAAGCTATACTTAGGAAAATTTTAAAAATATCAAGGCGGATGGCAATAGTAAAGGAATTTTAATAAAAATAAAGGTTGAAGACTATAGTAAGAGAAATATAAGAAATTTCATGGATAAAGGATATAGTGAGTAAATCAAAAGAAAAATCAATGCTGAAGTCTATAGTAATGGAACTTTACTAAAATTCATTAGTGAAGACCGTTGCAAGGAAATTTGAAGTAAAATAGGTCTGAAGACTATAGTAAGGGAATCCGAAGCAAATTATTGACTGAAAGAAAAGTAAGGGAATTTTTAAAAAATCATTGTTAAAAGCTAGCGTAAATGAAACATAATAAATATCGTGGTTGAAGGCTTTTGTAAGGGAAATTTTTGAAAAATCATTGCTGATGGCCATTGTTGTGGAATTTTTTGAAAACTCATAGAGAAAGCTATAGTAAGAAAATTTGATTTAAAATATGACTGAAGACAATAGTAACGGAATTTGATAAAGAATCTTCAGTGAAGGCTATAGTCAAGGAATTTGAGGAAAATTCTTTACTTAAGCGTATAGTAAGAGAATTATAAAAAAAATCAAAGCTAAAGGCTTTTGTTAGGGAATTTTAAGAAAATTCTTGGCTAAAGGCTATAGTGAGCAAAATTTTTAAAAAAATAATGGCTGAAAGAAATACTAAGAAAATTTTTAATAAAATCAAGGCAGAAGGCGTATTGAATGGGAATTTTTAAAAAATAATGCTTGAAGGCTGTAGTAAGATAAATATGAGAAATTGCATGGATGAAGGATATAGTTAGTAAATATTATGAAAAATCATAGCTGAAGTCTATATATTATTAGTGAAGGCCGTTGTAAGGGAATTTGAAGAAAAATATTGATTGAAGGCAATAGTAAGGGAATTTTAAGAAAAATCATGGCTAAAAATAATAGTAAAGGAATTTTATGAAAAATCTTTGCTAAAAGCTATAAAAAACAAAATAGAAGAAAAATCATTGTTGAAGGCTATTGTAAGGGACAATTTTGATAAATCATTGCTGAAGGCTATAGTAAGGGAATTTTATGAAAATTCATAAGTGAAATATATAGTAAGGAAATTTGAAGTAAAACATAACTGAAGACTATGGTAATGGAAGTTTGAGAAGAATCTTCAGTGAAGGCTAAAGTATAGGAATTTAACGAAAATTCTTGATTGAAGCCTATATTAAGAGAATTTTCACTAAAATCAAAGCTGAAGGCAATAGTTAGGGAATTTAAAGAAAAAACATGGCTGAAGACTATAGTGAGCAAAATTTAAGAAAAATCATAACTGAAAGCTAAACTAAGGGAAATTTTAAAAAATCATGGCGGAAGGCAATAGAAAGGGATATAAAGAAAAATAATGGTGGAAGGTTATTGTAAGAGAAATATAATAAATATCATGGATGAACAATATAGTAAGTAAATTTTATGAAAAATCATGGCTGAAGTCTATTGTAACGGAACTTTTGTAAAATTTATTAGTGAAGGCCGTAGTATGGAAATTTGTAGTTAAATATGTCTAAAGAGTATAGTAAGGGAATTTAAAGAAAATTATTGACAGAAAGCAATAGTAAGAAAATTTTAAGAAAAATCATGGCTTAAAGATATTTTAAGGCAATTTTAAGAAAAATCTTTGTTAAATTCTATAGTAAACGAAATATAAAAAATATCATGGTTGACGGCTATTGCAAGGAAAATTTTTGAAAAATCATTGCAGATGGCTATAGTAATGGAATTTTTCAAAAACTCATAATTGAAAGCTAAAAGAAAATTTTAAGTAAAATATGACTAAAGACAATAGTAAGGGAATTTGAAGAAGAATATTGGGAGAAGGCAATAGTCAAGGAATTTTAAGAAAATTCTTTACTAAAGCCTATAGTAAGAGAATTTTAACAAAAATCAAAGCTAATGGCTATTGTTAGGGAATTTTAAGAAAAATCGTGGCTAAAGGCCATTGTGAGCGAAATTTAAGAAAAATAAAGGTTGAAACCTATACCAAGGGAAATTTTAAGAAAATCAAGCCGGTAGGCAAGAGTTAAGGAATTTTAATAAAAATAATGGTTGAAGGCTTTAGTAAGAGAAATATAAGAAATTTCAAGGTTGAAGGAAACTGTAAGTAAATCTTATGACAAATCATAGATGCAGTCTATTGTAATGGAGCATTACTAAATTTATTAGTGAAGGTCGTAGTAATGAAATTTGAAGTAAAATATGACTAAAGACTATAGCAAGGAATTTGAAGAAAAATTTTGACTGAAGGCAATGGTAAGGGAATTTTAAGAAAAATCATTGCTGAAATTAATAGTAAAGGAATTTAAAGAAAAATCATTGCTAAAAACTTTAGTTAACGAAATAGAAGAAAAATCATTGTTGAAGGCTACTGTAAGGGACAATTTTGATAAATCATTGCAGAAGGCATAGTAAAGGATTGTTACGAAAATTCATAAGTGAAAGAAATAGTAAGGAAATTTGAAGTAAAATATGACTGCAGAGAACGGTAATGGAATTTTGAGTAGAATCTTGAGTGAAGTCTAAAGTATGGGAATTTAACAAAAATGCTTGATTGAAGCCTATAGTAAGGGAATTTTAACAAAAATCAAAGCTGAAGGCTATAGTTAGGGAATTTTAAGAAAAATCATGGCAGAAGACTATAGTGCACGAAATTTAAGAAAAATCATTGCCACAAGCTATACTAAGGGAAATTTTAAAAAATCATGGCGGAAGGATTTGGTAGAAATTATAAAAAATCGTGGCAGAAGGCAATAGTAAGGGAATATAAAGAAAAATAATGGTCGGAGGCTATTGTAAGAGAAATAGGAGAAATATCATGGATGAAGAGTATAGTAAGTTAATTTTATGAAAAATCATGGCTGAAGTCTATGTTAACGGAACATTTCTAAAGTTTATTAGTGAAGGCCGTTGTAAGTAAATTTGAACTAAAATATCTCTAAAGAGTATAGTAAGGGAATTTGAAGTAAATTATTGACAAAAAGCGATAGTAAGAAAATTTTAAGAAAAATCATGGCTGAAAGTAATATTAAGGGAATTTTAAGATAAATCATTGTTAAAAGCAATAGTAAACGAAATATAAAAAATATCTTTGTTGAAGGCTATTGTAAGGGAAATTTTTGAAAAATAATTGTTGATGGCTATAGTAATGGAATTTTTTGAAAACTCGTAATTGAAAGCTATTGTAAGAAAATATGAAGTAAAATATGACTAAAGACAATAGTAAGGGAATTTGATGAAGAATCTTGGGAGAAGGCTATATAAGGGAATTTGAAGTAAATTCTTGACAAAAGCCTATAGTAAGGGTATTTTAACAAAAATCAAAGCTGAAGGCTATAGTTAGGGAAATTTAAGAAAAATCATCGCTGAAGGCCATAGTGACCAAAATTTTAGAAAAATAAAGGCTGAAAGCTATGCTAAGAGAAGTTTGAATAAAATAATGGCAGAAAGCAGTAGTAAGGAAATTTTAAGAAAAATTATGGATGAAGGCAATAGTAAGTGATTTTGATGAAAAATCATGGAATAAGTCTATAGTAATGGAAGTATACTAAAAGTCATTAGTGAAAGTTGTTGTAAGGAAATTTGAAGTTAAATATGTCTGAAGTCTTTAGTAATGGAATTAGAAAAAGAATATTGGCTGAAGTCTTTAATTAAAGAATTTGAAGAAAATTCTAGACAAAAAGTTATAGTAAAATTTTTTTTAGAAATATCAAAGGTGAAGGTAATTGTTAGGGAATTTTAAAAAAATCATGGCTGAAGCCCATAGTTAGCGAAATATAAGAAAAGTCTTAGCGAAAGGCAATAGTAAGAGAATTTTTAGGAAAATCATGCCAGAAGGCTATTGTAAGAGAAATATAAGAAAAATCATGGATGAATGATATATTAGTTAGGGAATTTTATGAAAATTCTTTATTAAAGCCTATTGTAAGAGAATTTTAACAAAAATCAAAGCTAAAGGCTATTGTTAGGGAATTTTAAGAAAAATTATGGCTGAAGGCTATAGTGAGAGAAATTTAAGAAAAATAATAGATGAAAGCTATACCAAGGGAAATTTTAAGAAAATCAATGCGGAAGGAAATAGTAAGGGAATTTTAATAAAAATAATGGTTGAAGGCTGTAGTAAGAGAAAGATAAGAAATTTTATGGATGAACGATATAGTAAATAAATATTATGGCAAATCATAGCTGAAGTCTATTGTAATGGAGCATTACTACAATTTATTAGTGAAGGCCGTTGTAAGGAAATTTGAAGTAAAATATGACTGAAAACTATAGTTTGGAATTTCAAGAAAAATATTGACTGAAGGCAATAATAAGGGAATTTTAAGAAAAAACATGGCTGAAAACAATAGTAAAGGAATTTTTAGAAAAATATTTGCTTAAAGTTTTTGTAAATGAAATAGCAGAAAAATCATTGTTGAAGGCTATAGTAAGAGACAATTTTGATAAATCATTGTAGAAGGCTATAGTTAGGGAATTTTACAAAAATTCATAAGTGAAAGATATAGTAAGGAAATTTGAAGTAAAATATAACTGAAGACAATGGTAATGGAATTTTGAGAAGAATCTTGAGTGAAGGCTAAAGTATAGGAATTTAACGAAAATTCTTGATTGAAGCCTATAGTAAGGGAATTTTAACAAAAATCGAAGTTGAATGCTATAGTTAGGGAATTTTATGAATAATCATGGCTGAAGACTATTGTCAAAGAAATTTAAGAAAATCAAAGCGGAAAGCTATACTAAGGGAAATTTTAAAAAATCGTGGCTGAAAGCAATTGCTAGGGACTATAAAGAAAAATATTGGCCGAAGGATATTCTAAGAGAAATATAAGAACTATCATGGATGAAGAAAATAGTAAGTAAATTTTATGAAAAATCATGGCTAAAGTCTGTAGTAACATAACCTTGATAAATTTGTTAGTGAAGGCCGTTGTAAGGAAATTTGAAGTAAAATATGTCTGAAGACAATAGTAAGGGAATTTGAAGAAAATTATTGACTGAAAGCAATAGTAAGGGAATTTTATGAAAAATCATGGCTGAAAGCAATAGTAAGGAAATTGTAAGAAAAATCTTTATTAAAAGCTAAAGTAAACAAAATATAAAAAATATCATTGTTGAAGGCGTAAGGGAAATTTTTGAAAAATTAATGCTGATGGATATAGTAAGGGAATCATTCGAAAACTCATAAGTCAAATCTATAGTAAGAAAATGTGAAGTAAAATATGACTGAAGACAATAGTAAGGGAATTTGAAGAAGAATCATGGGTGAAGGCTATAGTCAAGGAATTTGTAGAAAATTAGTGACTGAAGCCTATAGTATAGTAAGGGAATTTTAAGAAAAATAAAATCTAAAGGCTATTGTTTGGGAATTTTAAGAAAAATCATGGCTGAAGGCTATAGTGAGCAAAATTTAAGAAAAATAATGGCTGAAAGCAATACTAACGGAAATTTTTAGAAAATCAAGCCCAAAGGCAATAGTAAGGGAATTTTAATAAAAATAATGGTTGAAGGCTGTAGTGAGAGAAATATAAGAAATTTCATGGATGAAGGATATAGTAAGTAAATATTATGAAAAATCATAGCTGAAGTCTATTGTAATGCAACTTTACTAAAATTCATTAGTGAAGGCCGTTGTAAGGAAATTTGAAGTAAAATAAGTCTGAAGCCTATAGTAAGGGAATTTGAAGAAAATTTTTGACTGAAGGCTATAGTAAGGGAATTTTAAAAAAAATCATGGCTGAAAGATATAGTAAAGGAATTTTAGAAAAATCTTTGCTTAAAGCTATAGTAAACGAAATATAAGAAAAATCATTGTTTAAAGCTATTGTAAGGGGCATTTTTGAAAAATTATTGCTGATGGCTATAGTAAAGGAAACTTGAAGTAAAGTATGGCTGAAGACTATAGTAATGGAATTTGAAGAAAAATATTAACTTAAGGCAATGGTAAGGGAATTATTAGAAAAATCTTGGCAAAAAGTAATAGTAAGGGAATTTTAAAAAAAATCTTTGCTAAAAATGATTGTAATTGAAATATTAGAAAAATCATTGTTGAAGGCAATTGTAAGGGAAATTTTTGAAAAATCATTGCTGAAGGGTAATGTAAGGGAATTTATAAAAAATTCATAAGTGAAAGCTATAGTAAGAAAATTAAGAGGAAAATATGACTGAAGAAAATTGTATGGGAATATGAAGAAAACTTTTGTGTGAAGGCTATAGTAAAAGAATTTGAAGAAAAAATTCTTAGCTGAAGCTTTTTGTAAGGAATTTTAACAAAAATCAAATCTTAGGAATTTTAACAAAAATAAAATCATGGGAATTTTAAGAAAAATCATGGCTGAAGGTTTTAGTGAGCAAAATTTTAGAAAAATCATGGCAAAAAACTATGCTAAGGAAATTTTAAAAAAATTAACGTTGAAGGCAATAGTAAGGGAATTTGAATAATAATAATGGTTGAAGGCTATAGTAAGAGAAATATAAGAAATTTGTTGGATGAAAGATATAGTAAGTAAATATGATGACAAATCATGGCTGAAGTCTATAGTGAAGGAACTTTACTAAAATTAATTATTGATGGCCGTCGTAAAGAAATTTGGAGTAAAATATGTATGAAGACTACAGTAAGGGAATTTGAAGAAAATTTTTGCTTGAAGGCTAGAGTTAGGGAATTTTAAGAAAAATCAAGGTTGAAAGCAATGGTCAAAGAATTTTAAGAAAAATCTTTCCTACAAGCTATAGTAAATGAAATAAAAAAAATATCATGGTTGAAGGCTATTGTAAGGAAAATTTTTTAAATTAATTACTGATGGCAATAGAAAGGGAATTTTTCAAAAACTCATAAGTGAAAGCTATAGTTAGAAAATTTGAAGTAAAATATGACTGAAGACAATAGTAAGGGAATTTGAAGAAGAATCTTGAGCGAAGGCTATAGTGAAGGAATTTGAAGAAAATTCTTTATTGAAGCCTATAGTAAGGGAATTTTAACAAAAATCAAAGCTGAAGGATCTTGTTAGAGAATTTTAAGAAAAATCAAGGCTGAAGGCTATTGAGAGCAAAATTTAAGAAAAATCATGGCAAAAAGCTTTACTTAGGGAAATTTTTAAAAAATTATGGCAGAAGGAAATACTCAGGTAATATAAAGAAAGATAATGGCGGAAGGCTATGTTAAGAGAAATATAAGAAATATAATGGATGAAGAATATAGTAACTAAATTTTATAAAAAATCATGGCTGAAGTCTATAGTAACGGAACATTACAAAATTCTTTTAGTGAAGGCCGTTGTAAGGAAATTTGAAGTAAAATATGTTTGAAGAAAATTATTGACAGAAGGCATTAGTAAGGGAATTTTAAGAAAAAACAAATCTTTCCTAAAAGCTATAGTAAACGAAATATAAGAAAAATCATGCTTGAAGGCCATTGTAACGGAAAGTTTTGAAAAATCATTGCTGAACGCTAAAGTAAGGGAATTTTTTAAAAATTCATAAGTGAAAGCTATAGTAAGAAAATTTGAAGTAAAATATAACAGAAGACAATAGGAAGGGAATTTTAAGAAGAATCTTGGGTGAAGGCTATTGCAAAGGAATTTGAAGGAAATTCTTTATTGAGGCATATAGTAAGGGAATTTTAACAAAAATCAAAGCTAAAGCTATTGTTAGCAAATTTTAAAAAAAAACATGGCCAAATACTATTGTGTGCGAAATTTAAGAAAAATAATAACTGAAAGCTATTCCAAGGGAAATTTTTAAAAAATCAAGGCAGAAGGCAATAGTAAGGGAATTTTAATAAAAATAATGGTCAAAGGCTATAGTAAGAGAAATATAAGAAATTGCATGGATGAAGGATATAGTAAGTAAATATTCTGAAAAATTGTGGATGAAGTTTATAGTAAAGGAGCATTACTAAAATTTATTAGTGAAGGCCATTGTAAGGAAATTTGAAGTAAAATATTGCTAAAGACTATAGTAAGGGATTTTAAAGAAAAATATTGAGAGAAGGCAATAGTAAGGGAGTTTTAAGAAAAATCATTGTGAAAAGCTATTGTAAACAAAATATAATAAAAATCATGGTTATAGGTTATTGTGAGGGGAATTTTAGAAAAATTATTGCTCAAAGCTATTGTAAGGGAATTTTTCCTAAATTCATAAGTGAAAGCTATAGTAAGAAAATTTGAAGTAAAATGTGATTGAAGACTATAGTAAGGGAGGTTGAAGAAGAATTTTGTGTGATGGCTATAGTAAAGGAATTTGATGAAACTTCTTAGCTGAAGCCTGTAGCAAGGGAATTTTAACAAAAATCAAAGCGGGAGTCTATTGAGAGGGAATTTTATGGAAAATCATGGCTGAAGGGTATTGTGAGAAAAATTTAAGAAAAATCATGGCTGAAAGCTATACTAAAGGAAATTTTAAAAAATTAAGGTGGAAGGTAATAGTAAGGGAATTTTATTGAAAATAATGGTTGAAGGCTTTATAGTATAAGAAATAAAAGAAATTTCACGGATGAAGGATATAGTTAGTAAATATAATGAAAAATCTTGGCTGAAGTCTCTTGTAATGCAACTTTACTAAAATTCATTAGTGAAGGCCGTTGTAAGGAAATTTGAAGTAAAATATGTCTGAAGCCTATCGTAAAAGAATATGAAGAAAATTTTTGACTGAAGGATATTATAAGGGAATTTTAAGAAAAATCATGGCTGATAGCAATCGTAAAGGAATTTTTAGAAAAATATTTGCTTAAAGCTATAGTAAATGAAATATAAGAAAAATCATTGTTGAAGGCAATTGTAAGGGACATTTTTTACAAATCATATCTGAAGGCTATAGTAAGGGAATTTTATAATAATTCATAGGTGAAAGCTATAATAAGGAAATTTGAATTAAATATGACTGAAGACTGTAATGGCAATTTAAGAAGAATCTTGAATGAAGGCTAGAGTATGGGAATTTAAAGAAAATTCTTGACTGAAGCCAATAGTAAGGGAATTTAACAAAATTCAAAGCTGAAGTGTATAGTCAGGGAATTTTAAGAAAAATCACTAATGAAGGCTATAGTGAGCAAAATTAAGAAAAATCATGGCTGAAACTTATACTAGTGGAAATTTTTAAAAAATCATGGCGAATGGCAATAGTAAGGGAATATAATGGAAAGTAATGGCTTAAGGCCATTGTAAGAGAAATATAAGAAATTTCATGGATGAAGAATATAATAAGTAAATTTTATGAAAAATCTTGACTGAAGTCTATGGTAACGAAACATTACTAAAATTTGTTAGTGAAGGTCGTTGTAAGGAAATTTGAAGTAAAGCATGTGTGAAGACAATAGTAAGGGAATTTTAAGAAAATTATTGACTGAAAGAAATACTAAGGGAATTTTAAGAAAAATCAATACTGAAAGAAACAACAAGGGAATTTTAAGAAAAGTCATGGTTGAAGGCTATTGTAAGAGAAATATTTAAAAAATCAATGTAAGTGGCTATGGTAATGGAAGTTTTTAAAAACTCATAAGTGAAAGCTATAGTAAGAAAATTTGAAGTAAATTATGACTGAAGACAATAGTAAGGGAATTTGAAGAATAATCTTGGGTGAAGGCTATAATAAAGGAATTTGAAGAAAATTCTTTACTGAAGCCTGTAGTAAGCAAATTTCAACAAAAATCAAAGCTGAAGGCTATTGTTTTGGAATTTTAAGAAAAATCATGGCCGAAGGCCATAGAGAGTGAAATTAATGAAAAATCATGGCTGAAAGCATTTCTTAGGGAAATTATAAAACAATCATGGCAGAAGGCAATTGTAAGGGAATATACAAAAAAATAATGGCTCTAGGCTTTTGTAAGAGAAATATAATAAATTTCGTGGATGAAGAATATAGTAAGTAAATTTTATGAAAAATCATGCCAAAGTCTATAGTAACGGAACATTACTAAAGTTTGTTAGTGAAGGCCGTTGTAAGGAAATTTGAAGTAAAATATGTCTGAAGACTAAAGTAAGGGAATTTGAAGAAAATTATTTACTCAAAGTAATAGTAGGGGGATTTTAATAAAAATCATGGCTGAAAGCAATAGTAAGTGAATTTTAAGAAAAATCTTTGTTAGAAACTATAGTAAATGAAATATAAAAAATATCATGGTTGAATAATAAGGGAAATTTTTTAAAAATTCTTACTGATGGCTATAGTAAGGGAAATTTTCAAAAAGTCATAAGTGAAAGCGATAGTAAGAAATTTTGAAGTAAAATAAGACTCAAGACAATAGTTAGGGGATTTGAGGAAGAATCTTGGGAGAAGGCTATAGTAAGTGAATTTGAAGAAAATTCTTTACTGAGGCCTATAGTAGGGGAATTTTAACATAAATCAATGCAAAAGGCAATTGTTAGGGAATTTTAAGAAAAATCGTGGTTGAAGGCTTTAGTGAGTGAAATTTAAGAAAAATAATGGCAGAAAGCTATTCGAAGGTAAATTTTAAAAAAATAAATGTGGTAGTCAATAGTAAGGGTATTTTAATAAAATTAATGGTTGAAGGCTATAGTAAGAGAAATATAAGAAATTTCATGGATGAAGGCTATAGTAAGTAAATATTATGAAAAAACATGTCTGAAAGTAATAGTTAGGGAATTTTAAGAGAAATCTTTGCTAAAAATGATTGTAAACGAAATATAAGAAAAATCATTGTTGAAGGCTATAGTAAAGGAGATTTTTGAAAAATCATTGCTTAAGGCAATAGTAAGGGAATTTTTCGAAAATTCATAAGTGAAAGCTATAGTAAGAAAATTTGAAGTACAATATGACTGAAGACAATAGTAAGGGAATTTGAAGAAGAATCTTGAGTGAAGGCTATAGTAAAGGAATTTGAAGAAAATTCTTTTTCTTAAGCCTGTAGTGATGGAATTTTAACAAAAATCAAATCTGAAGGCTATTGTTAGGGAATTTTAAGAAAACTCGTGGCTGAAGGCTATAGTGAGATAAATTTAAGAAAAATCATGGCTGAAAGCTATACTAAGGGAAATTTTTAAAAAACTATGGCAGAAGGTAATAGTTAGGGAATTTTAATAATAATAATGGTTCAATGCTATAGAAAGAGAAATATAAGAAAAAATCATGGATGAAGGATATAGTAAGTAAATATTATGAAAAACCATGGCCGAAGTCTATAGTAATGGAACTTTACCAAAATTCATTAGTGAAGGTCATTGTAAGGAAATTTGAAGTAAAATACGTCTGAAGCCAATTGTAAGGGAATTTGGAATTTTTTTTTCACTTAAGGCCATAATAAGGGAATTTTACAAAAAATCATGGCTGAAAACAATAGCAAAGAAATTTTAAGAAAAATCATTGGTAAAAGCTATAGTAAACAAAATATATAAAAAATCATCGTTGTAGGTTATTGTAAGGGGCATTTTTGATAAATCATCGTCGAACACCATAGTAAGGGAATTTTACTAAAATTTATAAGTGAAAGCTACAGTAAGGAAATTTGAAGTAAAATATGACTGAAGACTATAGTAAGAGAATCTTAAGAAGAATCTTGAGTGAAGGCTAAAGTATTAGAATTTAAAGAAAACTCTTGACTGAAGCCAATAGCAAGGGAATTTTAAAAAAAATCAAAGCTGAAGTGTATAGTCAGGGAATTTTAAGAAAAATCATTGCGGAAGGCTATAGTGAGAAAAATTTAAGAGAAATCATGGCTAGAAGCTATATTAAAGGATATTTTAAAAAAATGAAGGTGGAAGGCAATAGTAAGGGAATATAAAGGAAAATAATGTCTGAAGGCTATTGTAAGAGAAATATATGAAACTTCATGGATGAAGAATATAGTAAGTAAATTTTATGAAAAATCATTGCTGAAGTCTATAGTAACGAAACTTTACTAAAATTTATTAGTGAAGGCTATTGAAAGGAAATTTGAAGAAAATTTGTTTGAAGACTAGAGTGAGGGAATTTGAAGAAAATTATTGACTGAAGGCAATTGTAAGGGAATTTTAAGAAAAATCATGGCTAAAAACAATTGCTAGGGAATTTAAAAAAAAAATCTTTCGTAAAAGCTATAGTAGACGAAATATAAGAAAAATCATGGTTGAAGGCTATTGTAAGGGAAATTTAGGAAAAATCATTGCAAAAGGCTACAGTAAGGGAATTTTTCAAAAATTCATAAGTGAAAGCTATATTGAGAAAATTTGAAGTAAAATATGTCTCAAGACAATAGTAAGGGAATTTGAACAAGAATCTTTGGTGAAGGCTATAGTAAAGGAATTTGAAGAAAATTCTTTATGGAGGCCATTAGTAGGGGAATTTTAACAAAAATCAAAGCGAAAAGCAATTGTTTGGGAATTTTAAGAAAAATAATGGTTGAAGGCTTTAGTGAGCGAAATTTAAGAAAAATAATGGTTGAAAGCTATTCTAAGGGAAATTTTAAAAAAATCAAGGCGGAAGGCAATAGTAAGGGAATTTTAATAAAAATAATGGTTGAAGGCTATAGTAAGAGGAATATTGAAATTTCATAGATGAAGGATGTAGTAAAAAAATATAATGAAAAATCATGGCCGCAGTCTATAGTAACGGAGCATTACTAATAGTTATTAGTGAAGGCCATTGTTTGAAAATTTGATGTAAAATATGATTGAAGACTCTAGTATGAGAATTAGAAGATAAATATTAACTGAAGGCAATAAGAAGGGAATTCTTTGAAAAATCATTAGAAAAAGATATAGTAAACGAAATATTAAAAAAATCACAGTTGAAGGTTATTGTGATGGAAATTTTTGAAAAATTATTGCTCTAGGCTATAGTAAGGGAATTTTTAAAAAATTCATAAGTGTATGCTATATAGTAAGAAAATATGAAGTAAAATATGACTGAAGCCAATAGTAAGGGAATTTGAAGAAAATTCTTGTGTGTAGGCTATAGTAAAGTAATTTGAAGAAAATTCTTTGCTGAAGCCTGTAGTAAGGGAATTTTAACAAAAATCAAAGCTGAAGGCTATTGTTAGGGAATTTTAAGAAAAATCATGGATGAAGGCTATAGTGAGCGAAATTTAAGAAAAATTATGGCTGAATGCTATAGTAAGGGAAATTTTTTAAAACATTAGGTGGAAGGCAAAAGTAAGGGAATTTTAATAAAAATAATGGTTGAAGGGAATAGTAAGAGAAATATAAGAAATTTCATTGATGAAGGATATAGTAAGTAAATATAATGAAAAATCATGGCTGAAGCCTATTGTAATGGAACTTTTCTAAAATTCATTAGTGAAGGCCGTTGTAAGGAAATTTGAAGTTAAATATGTCTGAAGCCAATAGTAAGGGAATTTGAAGTAAATTTTGACTGAAGGCTATAGTAAGAGGATTTTAAGAAAAACATGGCTGAAAGCAATAGCAAAGGAACTTTAAGAAAAAAAATCATGGCTGAAAGCAATAGTAAAAAGAATTTTAAGGAAAATCTTTGCTAAAAGCTATAGTAAATGAAATAAGAAAAATCATTGTGGAAGGCTATTGTAAGGGACATTTTGAAAACCATTGCTGAAGGCTATAATAAGGGAGTTTTACGAAAATTGATAAATGAAAGCTATAGTAAGGAAATTCGAAGTAAAACATGACTGAAGACTATAGTATGGGAATTTTAAGAAGAATCTAGTGTGAAGGCTAAAGTATGGGAATTTTAAAAAAATGCTTGACTGAAGCCTATCGTAAGGGAGTTTTAACAAAAATCAAAGCTGAAGGCTATAGTTAGGGAATTTTAAGAAAAATCATGGTAGAAGGCTATGGTGATCAAATTTTAGTAAAAATCTTGGCTGAAAGCTATACTAATGGAAATTATAAAAAAATCATGGCGGAAGGCATTAGTAAGGGAATATAATGAAAAATAATGGCTGAACGCAATTGTAAAAGAAATATAAGAAATTTCATGGATGAAGAATATCGTAAATAAATTTTGTGAAAAATCATGGTTGAAGTCTATAGTACTGGAACATTACTAAAACATATTAATGAAGGCCGTTGTAAGGGAATTTAAAGTAAAATATGTCTGAACACTATATTAATGGAATTTGAAAAAAATTATTGACTGAAGGCAATAGTAAGGGAATTTTAAGAAAAATCATGGCTGAAAGCAATATTAAGAGAATTTTAAAAAAAATCTTTCCAAAAAGATATAGTAAACAAAATATAAGAAAAATAATGGTTCAAGGCAATATAAGGGAAATTTTTGAAAAATCAATGCCAATGGCAACTGTAAGGGAATTTTTTAAAATTTCATAAGTGATAGCTATAGTTAAATAATTTGAAGTAAAATATGACGTAAGACAATAGTAAGGGAATTTGAAGAAGAATCTTGGGTGAAGGCAATAATAAAGGAATTTGAAGAAAATTCTTTACTGAGGCCCTATAGTAAGGGAATTTTAACAAAAATCAAAGCTAAGGGATATTGTTAGGGAATTTTAAGAAAAATCATGGCTGAAGGCTATAGGGACAAAATTTAAGAAAAATAATGGCCGAAAAGATATACTAAACAAATTTTTTAAAAAAAAAAAGTTAGAAACCAATTTAAAGGAAATTTTTAAAAAATAATGGTTGAAGGCTGTAGTAAGAGAAATATGAAAAATTTCATGGATGAAGGATATAGTACGTAAATATTATGAAAAATCATGGCTGAAGTCTATAGTAATGGAGTAGTACTAAAATTTATTTGTTAAGGCCGTTGTTTGGAAATTTGAAGTAAAATATGTTTGAAGACTATAGTAATGGAATTTGAAGAAAATTATTAACTGAAGGCAATAGTAAGGGAATTTTAAGAAAAATCATGGCTGAAAGTAATAGTATGGGAATTTTAAGAAAATTCTTTGCTAAAAATGATAGTAACCAAAATATAAGAAAAATCATTGTTGAAGGCTATTGTATGGGAAATTTTTGAAAAATCATTGCTGAAGGCTATGGCAAGGGAATTTTTCAAAAATTCATAAGTGATAGCTATGGTAAGAAAATTTGAAGTAAAATATGATCGAGACAATAGTAAGGGAATTTGAAGAAGAATATGACTTGTTGTGTGTCTAGCATGTGCACTAGGTCAGCAAGTAATATAGACTCAAGAGTCCAGATATCGATCCCACAGAGACCTTGTTGAGAACCTAGTCTAAGTAAAAAATTTTATGATGATTGAGGTAAACAATTTTGGGTTTTTGAAAACTGAAAAAGAAAATAGAATTTAATACTAATGAATTAGATGACTAAACCTTATGGAGATGAGATGTTGGGGAAAAGTGTCAATCCCTCGTTATTAGCGTGCAAAGTTCTGATTTTATAGCTCAAGTACCTTTACCTTGACTTAGCTTTTTGAAAACCTGGTTACCCATTTACAGGAAGTAACTTTCACCTATTCTTTGAACTCCATCACAATCCAGAACATTCAAATCCTAAGTGCATAAATATAAAAGCTTAAAGATTAACTCTCTCTTATTCAGAACAAGAGTTATAAAAAGTCACATCGCTTCCACTAGTCTCCATCACAATCCGAAATGATCAAGTTAGAAAAATGAGTTGTTTTAGGAAACAAAGAATCAAACAACTAATCTAAATCTCTACTAAATTTTAACTTCTCTATTCGATCCTCGTTAAACTTCAGAAATCAATTCAGATTAGAAATCAGCAATGAACTCAGATTCCAAAACAAAGGCAAGATATTATTTTGCTATAACTTCAAAACTTAAACATATCACAACTAGGAGTTCATGACTTCCCCAACAGAGAGATTAATCTATGATAATAGTATAAACACACAAAAAAGATTCAATTAGAGCCATGGAAATATAAATAGACTAAGTACAGAAACCCCCTTGAAGGACTGCCTTTATCTTCACTTGAGCCTTGACTGAAACCTCCTCCTCCTCTCTCCAAAGTGCCCAGAGATCGTGCAAGACTCCCTTTGGATTTCCTCTCCTCTCCAAACTAACTAAAATAATAAGAAACTAAACAAAAATTAGATTTAGAACTGGATCTCGAACTGGATTCAAACTGGATGCTTTACTCATCTTTTGAACCTCTATTTATAGGTATTCTACTGTCCTGGCCTTGTAATTTGGTCTCTGTCCAGGGGTTGAAATCATACTTTTCTTACCTCAGAATTCCATGAAATTACACAAGAACCTTACTTACATAGTCCTTGAATTGTGTACGAAAGTTTGAAGTAATTCTGAGTTGGGAAATCTGAGATATGCTGCTGAGAAGCAGGGTTGGTTCTGCTGCCTATTTTAGCACTGGGTCCACCACTTTGAAAATTTAAAACTACAAAATCACGGATTGGATTAATCTGATTTTTTGTGATATGATTCTCAATACTCTCAGGAGTCTGTGTTCCAAATTTGGAATCAATTGGGAGTCGGAATTTCCAAATACGACCTCTTAAAAATCAGATTGTAGTTTCCTTCTTTAGAAGTTTCCTAACCAGCATTGAACTTCACCTCTTTGAGCATTCAAACTTCTTTGGATTCCCATCAATTTCCTCTAGAGACTTCGTGGACACCTTCCTTATGTACTTAGAACTCTACCTCCCACGTTTGAACTTGATTACTTGTCAGAATCTAGAGATTTTTGCGACTTTGTATTGCTGCATCACTGGCGCGGTCCCGCCGTAAATGTATCTGATATTGGCGCGGTCGCGCCACTCGGGCAGAATTTCTTCTAAGTACTCGAATGGACATAACCTCGGCCATGTTAGGAAACTCCATAGGCTCAGTGGCGCCATCTTGGTGCGGAAGCGCCATTCGGATGGCGCGGTAGGGCCGGATTTTGTCCTCCAACTGGTGCGGTCGCAACGGTTCTTGCAACTTTGTACCTTTTGCACTAAAATCTTTATATTTTCTTTGTTTTAGCTTCGGTTTCAATAATTCTTATTGCGTTAGAATCCTGAGAGATAAAACATGAACTTGAGATACATTGCATGATATTATGATGAATATTGGCTCCAGAATATAATTTACAAATCAAATTGAGCCTTAAAAATAGTGTCTTTTAGACACTTAACAACTATAGTATCGGAATTTGAAGAAGAATATAGGGTGAAGGCTATTGTAAGGGAATTTGAAGAACATTCTTGACTAAAGCCTATAGTAAGTGAATTTTAACAAAAATCAAAGCTTTAGGTTACAGTTAGGGAATTTTAAGAAAAATCATGGATGAAGGCTATAGTGAGCGATATTTAAGAAAAATAATGGCTGAAAAAGATCTACAAAGGGAAATTTTAAATAAAATAATGGTGGGAGGCAATAGTAAGGGAATATAAAGAAAAAAAATGGCTGAAGGCTATTGTAAGAGAAATATAAGGAATATCATGGATGAAGAATATAGTAAGTAAAATATATGAAAAATTATGGCTGAAGCCTATAGTAATGAAACATTACTAAAATTTATTAGTGAAGGCCTTGGAAATTTGAAGTAAAATATTTCTGAAGACTATAGTAATGGAATTTGAAGAGAATTCCTGACTAAAAAAGAAATAGTAAGGGAATTTTAAGAAAAAACATGGGTGAAAGCATTAGTAAAGGAATTTTAAGAAAAATCTTTGTTAAAATTGGTGGTATACGAAATATAAAAAATATCGTGGTTGAAGGCTATTGAAATGGAAATTTTTGAAAAATCATTGCTGAAGGCTATTGAAAGGGAATTTTTTGAAAATTCATAACTGAAAGCTATAGTAAGAAAATTTGAAGTAAAATGTGATTGAAGACAATACTAAGGGAATTTGAAGAAGAATCTTGGGTGAAAGCAGTAGTATAGAATTTTATGAAAATTTTTTATCGAAGCCTATAATAAGAGAATTTTAATAAAAATCAATGCTGAAGGCTATTGTTTGGGAATTTTAAGAAAAATCATGGCTGAAGGTTATTGAGAGAGAAATTTAAGAAAACATTATTGCTGAAAGCTATACTAAGGGAAATTTAAAAAAAAATCAAGGCAGAAGGTAATTGTAAGGAAATTTTATTAAAAATAATGTTTGAAAGCAATGGTAAGAAAAAAATATAAGAAATTTCATGGAAGAAGGATCTTGTAAGTAAATATTATGAAAAATCATGGCTGAAGTCCATAGTAATTGAACATTACTCAAATTTATTAGTGAAGACCATAGAAAGGAAATTTGAAGTAAAATATGACTGAAGACTATAGTAAGGGAATTTGAAGAAAAGACTGAAGGCAATAGTAAGAGAATTTAATGAAAAATCATTGTGAAAATCTATAGTAAACGAAATATAAGAAAAATCATGGTTGAACGTTATTGTGAGGGAAATTTGTGAAAAATCATTGTTGAAGGCTATTGTAAGGGAATTTTACGAAAATTCTTAAGTGAAATATATAGTAAGGAAAATTTGAAGTAAAATATGACTGAAGACTATAGTAAGAGAATTTGAAGAATAATATTGGGTGAACTATAGTAATGAAATTTGAATAAAATTTTACTATAGCCTAAAGTAAGGGAATTTTAACCAAAATCAAAGCTGAAGTCTATACCAATGGAACTTTACTAAAATTCATGAGTAAAAGCAGTTGTAAGGAAATTTGATGTAAAATATGAATGAAGACAATAGTAAGGAATTTGAAGAAAAATATTGACTGAAGGCAATAGTAAGGGAATTTAAAGAAATATCATTGCTAAAAGCAAGAGTATATGAAAAAATAAGAAAAATCAAGGTTGAAGGTTATGGTGAGGGAAAGTTTTGAAAAATTATTGCTCACGGATAGAGTAAGGAATTTTTCAAAAATTCACAAGTGAAATCTATAGTAAGAAAATTTGAAGTGAAATATGACTGAAGACAATAGTAAGGGAATTTAAAGAAGAATCTTGGGTGAAGGCTATAGTAAAGGAATTTGAAGTAAATTCTTTACTGAATCCTATAGTAAGGGAATTTTAACAAAAATCAAAGTTGAACGCTATTGTTAGGGAATTTTAAGAAAAATCATGGGTTAAGGCTATTGTGAGCGAAATTTAAGAAAAATCATGGTTGAAAGCTATACTAAAGGAAATTTTAAAAAAATTAAGTTGGAAGGCAATACTGAGGGAATTTTAATAAAAATAATGGTTGAAGGCTATAGTAAGAGAAATATAAGAAATTTCATTGATGAAGGATATAGTAAGTAAATATTATGAAAAATCATGGCAAAAGTCTATCCTAAAGGAACTTTACTAAAATTCATTAGTGAATACCATTGTAAGGAAATTTGAAGTAAAAAATTGTCTGAAGACTATAGTAAAGGAATTTGAAGAAAATTATTGACACAAAGCAATAGTAAGCAAATTTTAAGAAAAATCATGGCTGAAACCAATAATATGGGAATTTTATGAAAAATCATTGTTAATAGCTATAGTAAATAAAATATAAAAACTATCATGGTTGAAGGCTATTGTAAGGGAAATAATTGAAAAATCATTGCTGATGACTGTAGTAAGGGAATTTTTCAAAAACTCATAAGTGAAAGCTATAGTAAGAAAATTTGATGTAAAATATGACTGTAGACAATAGTAAAGGAAATTGAATAAGAATCTTGGGTGAAGGCTACTGTCAAGGAATTTGAAAAAAGTTCTTTACTGAAGCCTATAGTAAGGGAAGTAAAAAACAAAATTAAAGCTAAAGGCTATTGTTAGGGGAATTTTAAGAAAAATCATGGCTGAAGGCTATAGTAATGCTATAGTGCATGAAAAAAATCATGACGGAAGGCAATAGTAAGGGAATTTTAATAAAAATAATGGTTGAAGGCTATAGTAAGAGAAATATAAGAAATTTCATGGATGAAGGATAAATTAAGTAAATATTATTAAAATCATGGCTGAAGTCTATAGAAAGCGAGGCGTTACTAAAACTTATTTGTGTTGGCCGTTGTAAGAAAAAAAATTTGAAGTAAAATATAAAGGAAGACGATAGTAAGGGAATTTGTAGAAAAATATTGGCTGAAGGCAATAGGAAGGGAATTTTAAGAAAAATCATTGTTGTACTCAATTACTGTGGATGAAGCAAATGTTGGCAGATTATGGTTTTGAGCAAGACATTTTGACAAGTGTTTTGTGACAACACGAAAGTGCAATAGATATCTCTAAAAACCAGTACAACACTCACATTACAAAAGCATATTGATATTCGATACCACTTTATCGAGAGCTGGTGACAGAAAAAGATAATCAGTCTGGAGTACATATCTATAGCAAATCAATTGGTAGATATTTTTACCAAAAATCTTGACCGAACAAGGTTTGAGTTCCTCGAGGAGCTCTTGGGATGTGTCAGTTGTAAATCTCAAAACATGGGGATTATGAAAAAAAAAAAAAAAAAAAAAAACAAAAAGGAGGAGGGAAGTTTATATGTCACAATTTGTTTTATTTTTGCTAGGTGTTCAAGAGGGAGTTACTACAGGCTTAAAGTTCACTTTGAAGAGATCCCTATGTCTGAACGACCTACGGTTACAATGACTATGGTAAAAGTTTTTTTTACCGTTGTGCAATGGTAAGAAAAATTGACTGACATGGTGACGTGCCAAGGCAGCTTTTGGTGACTATTTAAAGGAAGTTTGAACTCCCTTTCAAACGATGTATCTCTCTTTGATTTCCTTTCTATCTTGTCTCACAAGTCAAGGCTTTTATTTTGTGCCCTAGCAACACAACGATCCAGCACTTTGTTGATTCGATGGATTCCTCACCATCCTCGTCGGGCAAAAAGAAGGTGCGGCGGCGATTGTTGATAGAGTTGTCTCCTTCTTCTTGGCGAAACCTTCTACACCGAAAGCAATTGATGCAGCCTCAGAAGATCTGCCAAAGGAAGCAGCGTTAGCTCCCACATCTTCTTCTTTGCCTCTGCTTTCTGTTGCGTGATGATTCTCAGACAAAAACGTTCAGTGCATCCCTACCAAAGAGTCATCACAAGTTGCGTACATTGTCCAGAAATCATCCGTCTACAGCGGTCTCATCAATTGTGCGAGGAGTTGTTGAATACCACTGAGTATGAAAGGAAAAATAGCTCTAGTGCTAACACGCCAACTCCATCACTCTCTAACTCTGAAGAGTGCGAAGTTTAAACTCTTCTGAACTTGATGACATTCCAATTTCTCAGCTTCGTCGCAAGCACCAACAACAGAAGTCATCCAAACCCACATCTTCACACAAAAGAAGACGTCTTGCTGAGCCCAGTGCCCCAATCGGGTCTCTCTCAGTTGGAGTTGCTTCTCGGTTGAGACCCAAAATTTCTAAGGAAGGAATTTCCACCCCTCGATTAACTCCTATTCTCGTTCTAAAGCCCGTCAGTCAGTCTCTGGTCGGCCTCGGCTCCATTTGAAGATGCCTAATGTTGATGATGATAGAGACAGAGGGAGCCCGGAGATGCAATAGGGGGCAGTTGAAATGCCAGTTCTTCTTCTAGATGTGCAACCTCTCCTTATGGACACAAAAAGCCAGAGCATCGTGGAATGCATTCTGTACTTTCGAAAGGTTATTCTTGAACTTCCCATCTGTGAAGAAGAGTATGAGAAAGCTGACCTCCTTCAATGTTAGAATAGACGATCTTGAGAGTCAAGGGCTATTTCTTGCCAAATTCCATCCTGTCGTCATCTATGAATTTTATTCAAATCTAAAGAAAGCTATCATTGATCCTGCATCTCCCGGATATCACCAGGTATGGCTTCGAGGTCTTTGTTATGAGTTCTCACCTAAAATTTTGGTTATGTTGTTGGTGTCCCTACATTGGAGGAAGTACCTATTGATGTTGGTCTTGATAAAATTATTTTTGAGCTTACTAGAGGATATAAGAAAAAGAGGGTTTCACATTGCACTTTTCCTACCCTACAGACCGACCACAAAATATTATGGACTGCACAAAGCTGTTATCTCTCTTTGGATGCCTACCGGTCATTAAGCCCTTTGTGAACAAATCTCTTGCGCATTTTTGTACAAACTGGGTAAGGCTATTCAGTCAATCTTGGGCGAGATAATTTTTTATCAAGTTGTGAAATTTACTGAACACCGAAGCACTATGCAAGCATGATGTTTCCAAGCACCATATATACTATACTGTTGTCTCAAAAGGAGTTTGAACGCCACCTGGTCCACTATGTTTTCGATCTGTTACTCTAAAATCTGTACACGCAAGGCCTCCATACAGACAGGGCCAGTGTGAAGAAGAAGGCATATGCGGATATTCCTCTGCCAAGCTTTTTCTAAAGCATATTCCAAGCGACAACAACAGTATTATCGAAACGGCTGAAGGTCCTTGATTCTAAAATACCTATGCTCCAAAGTTGCTTCCTATTCATCAACATGAACGCCATCAACTCCTGGCTCTTGTTGCTGATGACCCGTGAGCCGATCTACCGAGTTTGGCGCTGATGTTCAGATGATGCTGATGTCTAGGGCGTTTGGATTGGGTACTCTTTGACTTTCCTTATCAAAATGGGGGAGAAAGTATTTTGATCTTTTGCTCTATTGATTAATTATTTTGCTCTGGGTGCTGTTATACATTTCTTCCGTAAAAAGGAAGAGTTTCACGAAGCAAGAAGTGATGTCTCCAAAAGAATACTCTAAACAGGATATGCAAAAGTCCAAGCTTCAAGTGTTTTTGTCAAAGAAAGTCAAAGGGGAGATGGTTAATGCTAGACATTATGAGTTGACTATCTTTTTGGACAAAATCAATTATAAGGAGATCAAGGCATGAGATATATATAGTATGTACACAAATCAGGAGTGGTCTAAATAGAATGATTGCGTTGACACTTGAAGAGATTGCAATCTGTTTAAATAAGGTGAGACTGAAGATATATGGAGAAGAGGGTCCACGAGACAAAAGGAAGATTGAGAAAATCATAAACTTGTCAATTTAGCCATGATTAAAGGGTATGCCATAAAAGGGACACGTCACAGTATAAATAAGCATGAAGGCCTGTACACAAAACACAACTTCTGAGAGAGCGATTTTGAGTATTCAAGAGAAGTTCGTGTGTTCTGGAGGCGTATTTGTTCTTCATCAATTTGCTTTTCGAGAAGCGGTCGTGGAGATGAAGACAGAGTTCGACCCGAAGTTGGAACACCCTTGCTGAAGTCTGTGCTAGAGAGACAGACCGAAGTCTTCCCTCTAGAAGCTCGAGCTGAGGGGGAGCCTTAGTGGGATAGTGGCGTGTCCCACTTCGCTCTTTGAGTGGGTCAGGTGTTGAAGGTAATCCACGATTCTGTTGCGAAGGTGAATAAAAAATGTATTTTCTTTGTGAAAGACTTGTAATCAGTTATCACTAGTGGATTGTTACTATCCCGGGCAAGAATGCCCCATAGATTAGGAACAGTTGTTCGAACTGCGATAACAACTTGCTTGTGTTTGCATTGTTCTTTATTTCTCGAGGTATTTAATGCAGAGTTCCAAGCGGTGTTTTTAGCGCTCATTAATTTACACTAACCGATATCATCAGAATATTTTTTCATAGGAATTTATAGAAAAAAAATGTTTGCTAGAAGCTATAGTAAATGAAAAAAAAAAAAAAATCATTGTTGACAGCTATTGTAAGGGACATTTTGAAAAATCATTGCTGAAGGCTATAGTAAGGGAATTTTACGGAAATTTATATGTGAAAGCAATAGCAAGGAAATTTGTAGTAAAATATGATTCAATACTATAGTAAGGGAATTTTAAGAAGAATCTTGAGTGAATGCTAAAGTAAAAAGGAATTTGAAGAAAATTCTTGAGTGAAGCCTATAGTAAAGGAATTTTAACAAAATCAAAGCAGAAGGCTAAACTTAGGAATTTTAAGAAAAATCATGGCTGAAGGCTATTGTGAGAGAAATTTAAAAAAATCTTTGCAGAAGACTATTGTAAGAAAAATTTTAAAAAAATCTTGGCTGATGGCAATAGTAAGGGAATTTTAAGAAAAATCATTGTTGAAGGCTATAGTAAGAGAAATATAAGAAAAATCATGGATGAAGGATATAGTAAATATATTTTATGAGAAATCATGGCTGAAGTCAATAGAGATTGAACTTTACTAAAATTCAACAAGTGAAGGCCTAAATAAGGAAATTTGAAGTAAATTTTGTCTGAAGACTCTAGTAAGGGAATTTGAAGAAAATTATTGACTGAAGGCAATAGTGAGGGAATTTTAAGAAAAATCATGGGAGAAAGAAATAGTAAGGGAATTTAAGAAAAATCTTTGCTAAAAGCTATAGTAAATGAAATATAAGAAAAATCATGGTTAAAGGCTATGGTAAGGGGAAATTATTGAAAAATCATTGTTGAAGGAAATAGTTAGGGAATTTTACTAAAATTCATAAGTGAAATCTGTCGAAGGAAATTTGAAGTAAAATATGACTGAAGACTATAGTAAGAGAATTTGAAGAAGAATATTGGGTGAAGGCTACCGTAAGGGAATTTGAAGAAAATTCTTTGCTGAAGCTTCTAGTAAGGGAATTTTAACAAAAATCAAAGCTGAAGGCTATTGTTAGGGAATTTTTAAAAAAAACATGGCTGAAGGTTATAGGCAGCAAATTTAAGAAATATCATGGCTGAAAGCTATAGGGAGCCGATTTTTTAAAAAATTATGGTGATAAGGCAATAGTAAAGGAATTTTAAGAAAAATAATGGTTGAAGGATATATTATGAGAAATATATGAAATATCATGGAAGAAGAAGGATATAGTAACTAAATTTTATGAAAAATCATGTCTGAAGACCATAAAAGAATGGAACATTACTAAAATTTATTAGTGACGGCCGTTGTAAGGAAATTTGATCGTAAAATATGTCTGAAGACTATAGTAATGGATTTGAAGAAAAAAATATTGACTGAAGGCAATTGTAATGGAATTTTAAGAAAAATCATGGCTAAAAAGCTACATAAGAGAATTTTAAGAAAAATATTTGCTAAAAGGTATTATAAACGAAATATAAGAAAAATCATTTTTGAAGGCTATTGTAAGGGAGATTTTTGAAAAATCATTGTTGAAGGCCATAGTAAAGGGAATTTTTCAAAAATTCAAAAGTAAAATATTTAGTAAGGAAACTTGAAGTAAAATATGACTGAAGACTATAGTAAGGGAATTTGAAGAAGAATATTGGATGAAGGCTATAGTAAGGGAATTTGAAGAAATTTTTGACTAAAGCCAATTATAAGTGAATTTTAACCAAAATCAAAGTTGAAGGCAATTGTTTGGGAATTTTATGAAAAATCATGGCTGAAGGCTATAGTGAGCGAGAGTTAAGAAAAAATCGAGGCTGAAAGCTATACTAAAGGGAACTTTTAAAAAAATCATGGTGGAAGGCATTAGTAAGGGAATATAAACAAAAATAAAGGCTGAAAGCTATTGTAAGAGAAATATAAGAAATTTCATGGATGAAGGATTTAGTTAGTAAATATTATGTTAAATCATGGTTGTAGTCTATAGTAATGGAGCATTACTTAAATTTATTAGTGACGACCATTGGAAGGATATTTGAATTAAACTAAGACTGAAGACAATACTATGGAATTTCAAGAAAAAATATTGACTGAAGGCAATAGTAAGGGATTCTTAAGAAAATTATGGCTGAAAGCAATTATAATGGAATTTTAAGAAAAATCATTGATATAAGCTATAGTAAATAAAATGTAATAAAATCATAGTTGAAATTTATTGTGATGGAAATTTTTCAAAATTATTGCTGAAGGCTAAATTAAGGAAATTTTACAAAAAAATTATAAGTGAAGTCTATAGTAAGGAAATTTGAAGTAAAATATGAGTGAAGACTATAGTAAGGGAATTTGAAGAAGAATCTTGAGTGAAGTCTAAAGTAAGGGAATGAGTAGAAAATTCTTGACTAAAGCCGATAGTAAGGGAATTTTAACAAAAATAAAAGTTGAAGGCTATAGTTACGGAATTTTAAGAAAAATCATGGCTGAAGGGCCAGAGTGATTTAAATTTAAGAAAAATCATGTCTGAAAGCTATACTAGGGGAAATTTTAAATAAATCAAGGTGGATGGCAATAGTAAGGAAATTTTAATAAAAATAATGGTTGAAGGCTATTGTAAGAGAAATGGAAGAAGTATAAAGTTAGAAAATTTTATGAAAAATCATGGCGAAGTCAATTGTAATGAAAATTACTAAAATTTATTAGTGATGGATGTTATAAGGAAATTTGAGGTAAAATATGTCTGAAGACTTTAGAAAGGGAATTTGAATAAAATTATTGATTGAAGGCAATTGCAAAGGAATTTTAAGAAAAATCATGGCTGAAAGCAATAGTAAGGGAATTTTAAGAAAAACAATATCTAAAAGCTATAGTAAACGAAAGGTACGAAAAATCATGGTTGAAGGTTATTGTGATGGAAATTTTTGAAAAATTATTGCTGAAGGGTTTAGTTATGGAATTTTACTACAATTCATAAGTGAAATATATAGTAAGGAAATTTGAAGTAAAATATGACTGAAGACTATAGTAAGCGAATTTGAAGAAGAAGATTGGGTGAAGGCTACCGTAAGGGAATTTGAAGAAAATTCTTTGCTGAAGCTAATAGTAAGGGAATTTTAACCAAATTAAAAACTAAAGGCTTTTGTAAGGAAATTTGAAGAAAAATCATGTTTGAAGGCTTTAGGGAGCGAAATTTAGGAAAAATCATGGCTGAAAGCTTTAGGGTGTGATATTTTAAAAAAACTAATGGTGGTAGGCAATTGTAAGGGGAATTTTAAGAAAAATAATGGTTGAAGGCTATAGTAAGAGAAATATTAGAAATATTATGGAAGAAGAATCTTGAGTGAAGGCTAAAATATGGGAATTTAAAAAAATCTTGACTTAAGCATATTGTAAGGGAATTTTAACAAAAATAAAATCTGAAGGGTATAGTTAGGGAATTGTGTGTAAAAAAAATCATGGTAAAAGGCTATAGTAAGCAAAATTTAGGAAAAATCTTGGCTGAAAGCTATACTAATGGAAATTATAAAAAAATCATGGCGGAAGGCAATAGTAAGGGGATATAAAAGAAAAATAATGGCTGAAGTCTATTGTAACAGAAATATATGAAATTTAATGGATAAACAATATAGTAAGTAAATATTGTGAAAAATCATGGCTGGCGATCTATAGTAATGGAACATTACTAAAATTTATTAGTGAAGGCTGTTGTAAGTAAATTTGAAGTAAAATATGTCAGAAGAATATAGTAAAAGGGAATTTGAAGAAAATTATTGACTAAAAGAAATAGTAAAGGGAATTTTAAGAAAAATGATGGCTGAAACCAATAGTAAGGGAATTTTAAGAAAAATCTTTGTTAAAAGCTATAGTAAATGAAACATAAAAAAATATCAAGGTTGAAGGCTATTGTAAGGGAAAATTTTTCAAAATCATTGCTGATGGCTATAGTAAGGGAATTTTGGAAAACTCATAAGTGAAAACCATAGTAAGAAAAAATTTGAAGTAAAATATGACTGAAGACAATAGGAAGGGAATTTGAAGAAGAATCTTGGGTGAAGGCTTTTAGTAAAGGAATTTGAAGAAAATTCTTTACTGAAGCCTAGAGTAAGGGAATTTAAAAAAAAAAATCAAAGCTGAAGGCTATTGTTTAAGAATTTTTAAAAATCATGGCTGAAACCAATAGTGAGTGAAATTTAAGAAAAATCATGGCTGAAAGCTTTCTTAGGGAAATTTTAAAAATCATGCCAGAAGGAAATAGTAAGGGAATATAAAAAGAAAAAAATAATGGTTTAAGGCAATTGTAATAGAAATATAAGAAATTTCATGGATGAAGAATATAGTAAGTCAATTTTATGAAAAATCATGGCTGAAGTCTATAGTATTGGAACATTACTAAAAATTTATTAAAGAAGGCCATTGTAAGGAAATTTGAAGTAAAATATGTCTGAAGACTATAGTAATGAAATTTGAAAAAAATTATTGACTGAATGCAATTGAAAGGGAATTTTAAGAAAAATCATGGCTGAAAGCAATATTAAGGGAATTTTTAATAAAATCTTTCCTAAAAGATATAGTAAACAAAATATAAGAAAAATCATGGCTGAAGGCTATTGTATGGGAAATTTTTGAAAAATCATTGCCAACGACAACAGTAATGGGAATTTTTTCAAAATTCATAAGTGATAGCTATAGTAAGAAAAATTTGAAGTAAAATATGACTCAAGATAAAAGAGCGGGAATTTGAAGAAGAATCTTGTGTGGAGGCTATAATAAAGGAAATTGAAGAAGATTCTTTACTAAGGCCTATAGTAATGGAATTGTAACAATAATCAAAGCTGAAGGATATTGTTAGGGAACTATAAGAAAAATCTTTGCTGAAGGCTATAGTGAGGAAAATTTAAGAAAAATACTTGATTGAAAGCTTTACTAAATTTTTTTTTTAAAAAAAACAAAGGCGGAAGGCAAAATTAAAGGAAATTTTTAAAAAAATAATGGTTGAAGGTATAGTATGAGAAATATGAGAAATTTCATGGATGAAGGATATAGTAAGTAATTGTTATTAAAAATCATGGCTGAAGTCTATAGTAATGGAGTATTACTGAAATTTATTTGTTAAGGCCATTGTATTGAAATTTGAAGTAAAATATGTCTGAAGACTATAGTAATGGAATTTAGAGAAAAATATTAACTGAAGGCAATAGTAAAAGGAATTTTAAGAAAAACCTGACTGAAAGTAATAGTATGGGAATTTCAAGAAAAATCTTTGCTAAAAATGATAGTAACAAAATATAAGAAAAATCATTGTTGGCTATTGTAAGGGGAAATATTTGTAAAATCATTGCTGAATACTCTAGTAAGGGAATTTTTGAAAATTCATAAGTGAAAGCAATAGTAAGAAAATTTGAAGTAAAATATGATTGAGGACAATAGTAAGGAAATATGAAAAAAAAGAATCTTGTGTGAAGGCTAAAGTAAAAAAGGAATTTGAAGAAAATTCAATGTTGAACCCTGTAGTAAGGGAATTTTACAAAAATCAAACTTTAAGGCAATTATTAACTAATTTTAAGACAAATAATGGTGGAAGGCTATAGTAAGCAAAATTTAAGAAAAATCATGGCTGAAAGCAATAGTAAGGGATCTTAAAAAAAAAATTAAGGTGGAAGATAATAGTAAGAGAATTTTAATAATAATAATGGTTGAAGGCTATAGGAAAAGAAATATAAAAAATCAAGGATGAAGGATATTATAAGAAAATATTATAAAAAAAAAATCATGGATGAAGTCTATAGTAATGGAACTTTACTAAAATTCATTAGTGAAGGCCGTTGTAAGGAAATTTGAAGTTAAATATGTCTGTAGCCAATAGTAAGGGAATTTGAAGAAAATTTTTGACTGAAGTCTAATGTAAGGGAATTTTAAGAAAATCATGGCTGCAAGCAATAGTAAAAGAATTTTAAGAAAAATCTTTGCTAAATGCAATAACAAATGAAATATAAGAAAAATAATTGTTGAAGACTACTGTATGGGACATTTTTTGAAAAACGATTGCTGATGGCTATAGTAATGGAATTTTATAAAAATTCATATGTAAAATCTTTAAGAAGGAAATTTTAAGTAAAATATGACTGAAGACTATTGTAATGAATTTGAAGAAGAATATTGGGTGTAGGCTATAGTAAAGGAATTTGAAGAAAATTTTGACAAAAGCCTATACTAAGGGAATTTTAATAAAAATCAAAGTTGTAGGCTAAAGTTTGGAATTTTAAGATAAATCATGGATGAAGGCTATAGTGGCAAAATTTAAGAAAAATCGTGGCTGAAAGCTCTACTAAGGGAAATTTAAAAAAATCATGGTGGGAGGCAATAGTAAGGGAATATAAAAAGAAAAAATAATGGCCAAGACTATTGTAAGAGAAGTATAAGAAATATCATGGATCAAGAATATAGTAAGTAAATTTTGATGAAAAATCATGGCTGCAGTCTATAGTAACGGAACATTACCAAAATTTATTGGTGAAGTCCGTCAGAAGGAAATTTGAAGTAAAATATGACTGAAGACAATACTAAGGGAATTTGAAGAAGAATCTTGGGTGAAAGCTGTAGTAAAGGAATTTTAAGAAAATTCTTAACGGAAGCCTATCGTAAGAGAATTTTAACAAAATCAAAGCTGAAGGCTATTGTTTGGGAATTTTAAGAAAAATCATGCATGGATGGTTAAGTGAGAGCTAAATTTAAGAAAAATCATTGCTGAAAGCTATACTAAGGGAAAGTTTAAAAACTCAAGGCTGAAGGCAATAGTAAGGGAATTTTAATAAAAATAATGGTTGAAGGCTATAGCAAGAGAAATACAAGAAATTTCATGGATGAAAAAATCTAGCAAGTAAATATTATGAAAAATCTAGTAAGTAAATATTATGAAAATCATGGTTGAAGTCCACCAAAGTAATTGAGCATACTTAAATTTATTAGTGAAGGCCATAGAAGAGAAATTTGAAGTAAAATATGACTGAAACCTGTAGTAAAGGGAATTTGAAAAAAATAATGACTCAAGGCAATAGTAAAGGAATTTTAAGAAAATCATTGTTAAAAGCTATAGTAAATGAAATATAAGAAAAATCATGGTTGAAGGTTATTGTGAGGAAAAAATTTTGAAAAATCATTGCTGCAGGCTATAGTATGAATTTTTTATGAAAATTCTTAAGTTAAACCTTTTAGTAAGAAAAAAATTTGAAAGTAAATTATGACTGAAGACTATAGTGTGTTTAATTTGAAAAAATAATATTGGGTGAACTATAGTAAGGGAATTTGAATAAAATTCTTGACTATAGCCTAACGTAAGGTAATTTTAACCAAAATCTAAGCTGAAAGCTATAGTTAGGAATTTTAAGAAAAACATGGCTGAAGGCTAACGTGAAGCTAAATTTAAGAAAAATCATGGCTTAAAGCTATTCTAAGAGTAATTTTAAAAATGTCATGGCTGAAGGA